>CM019709.1:29528673-29589275 GCA_009760885.1 Achatina immaculata | reverse complement strand
GCACAGACACAGAGACACATACAGTGACACAGCTAAGACAGAGAGATACAAAGAAATACTAACACACAGACAGAGTCACTCAGACAGCACAGAAAGAGACACGCAGACACACAGACACAGAAACAGAGAGAGACATACACAGACACAGAAACACAGACACACAGAGAGACACACAGACACACACAGACACAGACACAAAGACACAGACAAACAGAGGCATAGGCATACAGACATGCAAACACATACACACGTACACAGGCACAGACACAGACCAAAGACACACAGAAACAGACACATAGTCACAGACACACTACCAGATACACACAGACACACATAGTCAGCCACACACAAACAAATACACACAGGCACATGCAAAAACACACACAGAAACACAGACATACACAGACATACACACAAAATCACACACAGAGACAAACACAAAAAGACTGACAGAGAGACACAGACTCACACAGACACAAAGTCACACACTGAGACACATAGACAGATACACAGAGAAAGAAACAAAAACAGAGGCACAAAAAGACACACATACACAAACAGAGACACAGACACACACAGTGATACAAACAAAGGCACATCCAGACAAAATCAAAGACACACATACACAATCAACAGAAAGAAACACCTACGCAGTCAAATATATGCGCAATGAGACACACAGAGACACATAAACATACAAACACACAGAGACACACACAAACATACATACCGAGACACCCACAGGCAGACAGAGAAACAAAACACGCACAGACACAGAGACACACAGAGACACACTGAATCAAAAACAGAGACACACATACACAATCAAACACAGAAATACGCATGGAGACACACCTACACGCACAAAGACACACTGAGACACAGACAAACATACATACACATACCCACAGACACACACCAAAATACACAAACAGAGACACGCAGAGACACATGTAGACAAAGACACAGACACACACAGAAACATAGAGACACAGAGAAACACACATGTACATAAAAGAACACATGCAGAGGCAAACACATACACACAGAGACATACAAAAACACTTGGGCATACACAGAGACAAACACAGAGGCACAAACAGACACACACATACAGACATACAAACACACAGAAACACACTGACACACCTGGACACACAAACTGTGGATCATGTCCTCGAAAACTGCACCAATTATGAGACACTGAGAAATAATTACTGGCCAAGTGAAACCACTAAAGAAGATAAGCTCTGTGGTTCCATACATGAATTACAAAAAACAGTGAAATTTGTCCAAGGACTGCAGATATAGACAGACAGTGCGAATGAAGAAGAAGAAGAAGAGAGACCAAAATTATCAAAGGACAACCATCTTCTTGCATGTGCTCAGGGTGATGATAAAAGGTTCATTCATTCATTCCTTTGCATGTCCCTTGCGAACTCGGTTGTGAGCAAGATGGCCTGCTGCTGCTGCATCCATTTCCAGATCATCAACGATGTCTTGCAGCCATCTTCGTTTCGGTCTTCCTCTTTTTCTTTTTCCCATTATGTATCCTTCCAATACGGTCTTCTCTAAATTATCATGACTTTTAATGTGGCCAAAATATTTAAGTTTTCTCTCTGTAATCCTCTTTACTAGCCAGCCTTCTTCAATATTAAGCTCTTGTAGTATAGATATATTTGTTCTTTTTTGTGTCCACGATATTTGGAGAACTCTTCTATAGCATTTACGTTCAAAGGCATTTATGTGCTTCTCAGCTGTTTTGTTAAGTGTCCAGGTCTCACAGGCATATGTTGCGATGGGAAAGATGCATGCCCTTAAAAATCTTATTTTTGTGGTTCTGTCTGCTCCTCTCCACAGATTCTTTATTTGATAAAAGGTATGAAAGAGAATTATCACCAAAAATATAAAAGAACATCCATTTTGTTGCATGTGCTCTGTGGAAAGATGAAAGGCATGGAAGCAAATTATCACCAAAAATTAAGGCGAGCTCAGCAAGGATGGAAACCTCGCGTAGAGCAAAAGGGCAAAATCTCGGTTGATTTTGATTTTCAGTATGAATACAGACCGTGAAAGTGTGGCCTATTGATCCTTTTTACTTTAAGAGTTTTAAGCAAGAGGTGTCATAAAAGTTACCACAGGGATAACTGGCTTGTGGCAGCAAAGCGTTCACACTGACGTTGCTTTTTGATCCTTCGATACGCTGCTGAGGAAACTCTTTGGATGCCGTGTGTGGAATGAAACTTCTCTCGGTCAATGAAGAAAATGTGGAAAAGCAATTAAGGTTGCCGTGCAACACCAATATGAAAAGGTGATGGAAAGGATAAAGTGAAGCTTAATTGGTATGTCCAGTAGTCTCGCGGCGAGAGCTGCTCATACCATGGCACCTCTGCTCTAGAGGCCGGCCACGTCAGATATACACCCATACTGGTGAAATATGCCTAAACCGACTTACACCAAGGGTGAAACTTGATGGCTACACATGTCACAGTACCTCCACTCTAGAGGATGGTCATGTCTGATATACACCCATACTGGTGAAATATGCCTAAACCGGTTTACACCAGGGGTGAAACTTGATGGCTACGCATGTCACGGTACCTCCACTCTAGAGGTCAGTTACGTCCTAAACATGTCCATAATGGGATAATATGCCTAAACCGGCTCAACCCAGGGGTGTAAGTCACTAGTGGTGAGAATTCGTCCTCCTAGACAAAAGCTCCATCCTGGTCACAACTAGGAAGGGTAGCGGCCACTTTGGAGACACTGGACCAGGGCAGTCTAGATAGGCAACCACCTCTCACCCGGCGGGGATGTATACATTACTAATCATGCTGAGGTTTTCTGGTGAGAAAGTCAGATGCTGGACTGGATGGGCAACCACCTCTCTAACACCAGTGATACACGGGTATCCCAAAACACGTCAAGGTTTTCCGGTGGGAAAGTCCAGCTCTAGCCTAGATGGTCTACCACCTCTCACCCAGCGGGGATATACTGATATCTAAAACACGTCGAGGTTTTCCAGTGAGAAAGTTCAACTCTAGATTAAACTGGTGTAATGAAAACTACGGTGTCATGCAGTACCGCTTCTAAGACCCACCTAGAATACAGGCTCAAGCCCTGCGATACTCTGAACCTCTTGTGGTCCTCTTGGATATCTCGTGTGGTCCTCTTGGGGACCACGGGACCTATTGAGGACCACAGGAGTAAATTCAGTAGGATCACGGGGTGGTCTTGGTGGTAGAAGCGAACGAAGAAGAAGAAGAAGATCACCAAAAATATCAAAGGACATCCATCTTCTTCCATGTGCTCAGGGGAATGATGAAAGTAAGTTATCACAAAAAAAGTCAATTATCACCAAAAATATCAAAGGACATCTGTCAGGGAAAGATGAATGGCATGGAAGCCAATTATCACCAAAAATATTAAAGGAAACTTGTCTTCTTGCTTGTGCTCAAGGGAATGATGAGGCCAATTATCAAAGGTTATCTTGTCAGTCATCATCAAAAATATCACCGTAACAACCTATGATTAAAACTGCCATCATAAACATCATTGTTTTCAACATGAGAGCAGAACACTCGGATCTTTGGGAATCTGAAAAAAGTACAGCCAGTCCCTAGGGTATCAATGTCTGACTTACATACAACTTGTAGTTACCAACAATGGGTAAATTGTGTTATATTAAAAATTCAAGTTACAACAATGGATTGTAATAACAAATAAGCACTACTTTGTGACACACATCAAAACATTGCACATCTACAGCAGTTGGTTGGTTTCTTTAATTTTTTTTCATAGAAAGGTACAAACATTTGACTGACGTCAGATACAAAATGTACCTAACTGTTCCAGCTTACATGCAAATTCAGCTTATGAATAGAATTAGGAACAAAACTCATTTGTATCTTCGGAACTACTTGGACTTAAACAAGCATGTAAGAATATTCTGTCACTTTTAAAACTGGCCTACATCATGGTGGTTGTGTAGTGGTTAGCACACTAGTCTGCCAATCAGAAGGTCCCTGGTTCAATTTTGCACTTGGGCAGAAGTTTTCAGACTGACTGGCACTGGGGTCAACCCAGTCTCTGGGGTTTCCCTAGATCAGCAGGGATCAAAGGTGTATTAGCAGGGAGCAAAAAAAAAAGGCAACTGATTATATGATCCTCAAGAGCAAAACCCCAATGACACCAGCCAGTTCAGACCAATCTCTCTTCTCAGTGTAGAAGGGAGGATATTCTTCTCAGTAACGGCTGGGAGGCTCACATCATATCTCCTAGAAAATGGGTACACTGACACATCAGCACAAAAGGGAGGGGTTTCAGGTTTCTGAGATGGTCTATTTTGTATCATTCCCCAACCATGCAACCTTCATGTATATGGGTTTCTCAAATTGGGTTAATTACTGGGAACCTTGTACTGACCCCAAGAGACAAGCTAAAGAAACCAAATATAATTTACTGACACAGTGAATAAAAACAAAGTCTGCCATCTTCTCCAAGCTTGAGTGGCGGCCCCGTAGGCTCGTCTTTCAGTTCCTCTCCCTTGGGCCAGATCTGTGCTCAGAGGTTAGGTGGGTTGGATGACTCAAACCATGAATCTGATACCGGCATCAGTGCTGAAGATGAAATGAGAGAAGAAGAAAATGAGGATGATGACTGGCACTAACAAAAATAAAGGTAATGTATCAGTACCTTTCCCCGGCTTTTGTATTTGTGCCCTGATGCCATCATCTCTGAGTGTTGGGCCGCATTATTTTCTGTGTTTGAGATGAACTTCTGAGCTGCCAGAGATATCTGTGAAGTTCAACAAAAACGAATGCTCATATATAACCTCCACCATGTCTGTTTGAAGAGTATTTTCACATGAGTGATTCTACCAGTACTGGATCAGAATAATCAACCACAGCCGAAGCACAAATTTGGTCTTCAATACCTCCCCAAAAAGCACTGAACCCTTTACATAGTCATTTTCCATGAGGCTTGGTCTACTGCCACTCCTTCCCAGTGCTATGGCCAACAGTTTTCTAGAACTGATGCTGCTTTTCCTCCTCTGCCACAGAGCTGAGTGGCAAGTGCAGCTTGATCTTCTTGCAGTAAAGTGCTGTGTCCATCAAGCCTGTTGTTAAGTCCAGCCACTACCTCATAAACTTGCTGATGTTTCTCTCAACTGTGCTAGTACTTACCTCAGTAATGCCTACAGCTCTTTGGATGTCAGTATGAACTGGAGGCTTTAAAAAAAAAAGCAGGAAAAGTGTATGAAAAAGAATGAGAAAGAAGAAAGAAAAAAAAACAACAAGAGAAAAGGATTGACAAAAAAAGTGAAAATCCAAAACAAAAAAGAAAAAGGTTACTGTGAATTAAAGTTAGGTTAAATCAGTTATGCAAAGTTATAATGTTATGCAAGGTGATGTGAGGTTATGTGAAAGTTATGTTGTTGTGTTATATGTCATGTCATGTTATGCTAAATTAGTTTTATTTTAGATAAGAATGTTTTGGTTTATGTTAGTTTAGGTTGCTATTATG
This sequence comes from Achatina immaculata, assembly GCA_009760885.1. Lineage (NCBI taxonomy): Eukaryota > Metazoa > Mollusca > Gastropoda > Stylommatophora > Achatinidae > Lissachatina > Lissachatina immaculata. The sequence goes on along the minus strand of CM019709.1, from coordinate 29,583,749 downwards.
TTAGTGTTACTATTAAAGTATTAGTGTTGGAGCTGTTAATGCATTTGAGTTTAAGTGTCTCTCTTTGTCTGTTTCCAACAACTCGAACTTCCTGGCATGGTAGCTATGCTACCATCAGGATAGCTCTTCACGTTTTTTGGAAACATAAGCTCTCCCACCACGGCAAGGTAGAGACACATCGGGAGAGAGTTAGTAATGTTAGTAATCAAGCATGAAACTGAAAGTTAGTATTGTTAGTATGCAAGCATGAAACTGAAAGAAAGGTTAGCATTGTTAGCACGCAAGTGAGAAACTGAAAGAAAGGTTAGCATTATTAGCAAGCACGCGAGAAACTGAAAGAAAAGTTAGTACTGTTAGCACGGAAATGTGAAAATGAAAGAAAGGTTAGTACTGTTAGCACGCAAGTGTGAAACTGAAAGAAAGGTTAGTATTATTAGTACGCAAGTGTGAAACTGAAAGAAAGGTTAATATTATTAGTATGCAAGCGAGAAACTGAAAGAAAGGTTAGTATTGTTAGCACGCAAGTGTGAAACTGAAAAAAAAGTTAGTACTGTTAGCACGCAAATGTGAAACTGAAAGAAAGGTTAGTATTCTTAGTATGCAAGCATGAAGCTGAAAGAAGGGTTAGTATTGTTAGCATGCAAGCGAGAAACTAACAAAATAAAAGAAGATGATAAAAGATTAAAAAAATAAAAGCAGAAGCTAAAAGTAGAAGAGTAAAGAATAAAAGCAGAAGCTAAAAGAATAAAAGTAGAAGACTAAAATATAAAAGAAGCTAAAGGAGTAAAAGAGAACTAAAAAACTAAAAGCAGAAGCTAAAAGAATTAAAAAAAAGACTAAAAAAATAAGAGTCTAAAAGAATAAAAGAAGAAGACTAAAAAATAAAAGCAGAAGGTAAAAGAATAAAAGAAGAGGACTAAAAAAATAAAAGCAGAAGCTAAAAGAATAAAAAAAAAAACTAAAAAAATAAAGAGTCTAAAAGAATAAAAGAAGAAGACTAAAAAATAAAAGCAGAAGCTAAAAGAGTAAAAGCAGAAGGTAAAAGATTAAAAGAAGAAGACTAAATAAAGCAGGCAAAGGGCTAGAGAAAGGAGGAGGAGAGTGAAAGATGCAGCTGGAGGGCCAAGGAAAAATGAAGATGAAGACTGAAAGAAGCAATCAGAAGGCTGAGGAAAGAAGAAGATGGAGAGTGAAAGAAGCTTGCAGAACAATGAGAAAAAAAGTGGAGAGGAAAGACAGGGGAGTGAAAAAATGAGACAGAATGCTGAGTAAAAAAAGAAGAGTGAATTAAGCAGTCAGATAGCTGAGCAAGGACAGAGGAGAGTGAATGAAACACCCAGAAGCCTGAGGAAAGACAGAGGAGGGTGAATGAAATAGCAAAAAGACTGAGGAAAGATAGAGGGGAATGAAAGAAACACCTGGAAGGATGAGTAAAGACAGAGGAGAATAAATAAAACAATCTAAAGACTGAGGAAAGACAGAAGAGAGTGAATGAAACAGCCGGAAGGTTGAGAAAAGACAGAGGAGAAAGAATGAAACATCCAAAAGGCTGAGCACAGACAGAGGAGAGTTAATGAAACAGCCGAAAGTCTTAGGAGAGACAGAGTAGAGTGAATGAATCAGCAAGAAGGTTGAAAAAAAACAGAGGAGAAAGAAGGAAACAGCAAGAAGGCTGAGCACAGACAGAGGAGAGTTAATGAAACAGCTGGAAGGTCATGTAGAGACAGAGTAGAGTTAATGAAACAGCTGGAAGGTCATGTAGAGACAGAGTAGAGTTAATGAAACAGCTGGAAGGACATGTAGAGACAGAGGAGAGTGAATGAAAATTAGGGAAGGCCAAGTAGAGACAGAGGATAGTGAATGAAAGATCCAGAATGCTGAGCAAAGACAGACAAGAGTGAATGAAACAGCCAGAAGGCCTAGGAAAGATAGAGTAGAGTGAATGAAACAACTGAAAGGGTGAGTAAAAAGAGAGGAAAGTGAATGAAACAGCAGGAAGATTGATTAAAGACACAAGAGAGCAAATAAAACTAGCGGAATGCTGAAGAAAGACAGAGGAGAGTGAATGAAACAGCCGGAAGGCTGAGAAAAGACAGAGGAGAAAGAATGAAACATCCAAAAGGCTGAGCACAGACAGAGGAGAGTTAATGAAACAGCCGAAAGTCTTAGGAGAGACAGAGTAGAGTGAATGAATCAGCAAGAAGGTTGAAAAAAAACAGAGGAGAAAGAAGGAAACAGCAAGAAGGCTGAGCACAGACAGAGGAGAGTTAATGAAACAGCTGGAAGGTCATGTAGAGACAGAGTAGAGTTAATGAAACAGCTGGAAGGTCATGTAGAGACAGAGTAGAGTTAATGAAACAGCTGGAAGGACATGTAGAGACAGAGGAGAGTGAATGAAAATTAGGGAAGGCCAAGTAGAGACAGAGGATAGTGAATGAAAGATCCAGAATGCTGAGCAAAGACAGACAAGAGTGAATGAAACAGCCAGAAGGCCTAGGAAAGATAGAGTAGAGTGAATGAAACAACTGAAAGGGTGAGTAAAAAGAGAGGAAAGTGAATGAAACAGCAGGAAGATTGATTAAAGACACAAGAGAGCAAATAAAACTAGCGGAATGCTGAAGAAAGACAGAGGAGAGTGAATGAAACAGCCGGAAGGCTGAGGAAAGATAGAGTATAGTGAGTGAAACAGCAGGAGGGCTGAAGAAAGACAGATTAATGAGACTTTAACATCTGGAAGGCTGAGGAAAGAAGAGAATAGTGAATGAAACAGTTGGATGGCTGAAGAAAGACTGAGGAGAGTGAATGAATAAACTGGAAGGCTAAGAAAAAAAGAAGAGAGTTAATGAAGCAGCTGGAAGGCTGAGGAAAGACAGAGTAAATGAAACAGCTGAAAGGCTTATCAAAGCAGAGGAGAGTGAATGAAACAGCCGGAAGGCTGAGGAAAGACAGAGAATTGAAACAGCCAGAAGGCTGAGAAAAGACAGAATGATGTGAATGAAACAGCCGGAAGACTCACAAAAAGCTGGAAGACTCACGAAAGACAAAGTGAATAAAACATTTGGAAGGCTGAGAAAAGACAGAAGAGTGACTGAAACATCCGGAATGCTAAGCAGATATAGAGCAGAGTGAATGAAACAGCTGGATGGCTGAGAACAGACAGAGGAGAGTGAATGAAACAGCCGGATGGCTGAGGAAAGACAGAGGAGAGTGAATGAAACAGCTAGAAGGCTGAGGAAAGACAGCGGAGAATGAATTAAAAATAGGGAAGGCCTATTAGACACAGAAGATAGTGAATGAAAAAGCCGGAATGCTGAGCAAAGACAGGTAAAAGTGAATGAAACAGCTGGAAGGCTGAGGAAAGACAGAGGAGAGTGAATGAAACAGCTGGAAGGCTGAGGAAAGAGAGGAAAATGAATGAAACAGCCAGAAGGCTGAGCAAGGATAGAGTAGAGTGAATTAAACAACCGGAAGTCTAAATAAAGACAGAGCACAGTGAATGAAACAACTGGAAGGCTGAGGAAAGACAGAGGAGAGTGAAGGAAACAACAGGAAGATTGATTAAAGACACAGGAGAGTGAATAAAACTATCGGAATGCTGAGGAAACAGAGGAGAATGAATGAAGTAACCAGAAGGCTGAGCAGAGAGAGAGGAGACTGAATGAAACAGCTGGAATGTTGAGGAAAAACAGAGGAGAGTGAATGAAATAGCCGGAAGGCTGAGGAAAAACAGAGGAGAGTGAATAAAACAGCCGAAAGACTGAGAAGAATGAAAAAACCAGTCAGAAGGCTGAAGAAGAATGAAAGAAGCAGCCAGAAGGCTGAGAAACAATGAAAGAAGCAGCCAGAAGGCTGAGAAACAATGAAAGAAGCAGCCAGAAGGCTGAGAAACAATGAAAGAAGCAGCCAGAAGGCTGAAAAGAATGAAAGAAGCAGCCAGAAGGCTGAGAAACAATGAAAGAAGCAGCCAGAAGGCTGAGAAACAATGAAAGAAGCAGCCAGAAGGCTGAAAAGAATGAAAGAAGCAGCCAGAAGGTTGAAAAGAATGAAAGAAGCAGCCAGAAGGCTGAGAAACAATGAAAGAAGCAGCCAGAAGGCTGAGAAACAATGAAAGAAGCAGCCAGAAGGCTGAGAAACAATGAAAGAAGCAGCCAGAAGGCTGAGAAACAATGAAAGAAGCAGCCAGAAGGCTGAGAAACAATGAAAGAAGCAGCCAGAAGGTTGAAAAGAATGAAAGAAGCAGCCAGAAGGTTGAAAAGAATGAAAGAAGCAGCCAGAAGGCTGAAAAGAATGAAAGAAGCAGCCAGAAGGCTGAAAAGAATGAAAGAAGCAACCGCAAGGCTTAAGTAAGGAGAATGAAAGAAGGAGCATGAAGGAAGCAGAAACATCAAATCAGCCAGACAAAACACCGCTGCATTAAATCCGCAAGACTGATCATAGTGTTGTCAAGTCAACTAGACCGAGTCCAGTAGTGTTAAGTCCATGAGACTGAACCCAATGGCATTAAGTCAGCCAGACTCAACCCTCTGGCATCAAGTCAGCCAGACTGGTTTAAGTCCATGAGACAGAACGTAATGGCATCAAGTCTGTGAAACAAATAGCATCAAGTCTGCCAGACCTAACACAATGGTGTCAAGAAGCGCCAAGTCCACAGAACAGACTCCAGAAATGTCAAGTAGACAGAACTCCATGATGCTAAGTTCACGAGACTGATCCTTTTATTTTCAAGTCCACAGGATTGAGCCCAATGGTGTAAAGTCTACATGACCTTACCCAGTGGCATTGAGAAGGCCAGATTCAACCCTGTGGTGTCAAACTGGCCTAACCAACGCAATGGTATCAAGTCTGTGAGACTGAACCCAATGGCGTCAAGTCCATGAGTGAAACAAATAGTATCAAGTCTGCGAGTTTCACCTCTTTGGTGTCAAGTCCACAAGATCAAACGCAAAGAAAAGAAGAATGATGAGAGTGAAAGAAGCAACCAGAAGGCTGAAGAAATATAGAGAAGACTGAAAGAAGCAGCCGGAAGGCTGATGGAAGAAAGAGGAGAGTGAAAGATGCAGTAGGAAGGGTGAGGAAAGAAAGAGGAGACATAAAGAAAGAATTGGAAAGTTGAGGAAAGGAGGAGGACAGTGAACGAAGCTGCCAGAAGGCTGAGGAAAGATGATGACAGAGAGAGCAAGAAGCAACCGGAAATCTGAAGATAGATGGAGGAGAGTGAAAGAATAAACCAGAAGGCCAAGGAAACAAAGAAGAGAGTGAAAGAATCAACCAGAAGGCTGAATAAACAAAGAGGAGAGTGAAAGAATAAACCAGAAGGCCAAGGAAACAAAGAGGAGAGTGAAAGAACCAACCAGATGGCTGAGGAAACAGGAGAGTGAAAGAAGCAGCCGGAAAGCTGAGGAAAGAAGATGACGGATAGTGAAAGTAGAAGCCGTAAGGCTGAGGAAAGAAAGAGGAGAGTGAAAGAAGGGGTTGGAAGGATGAGAAAGAAGAAAATGGGGAGTGAAAGAAGCAGCAAGAAGGCTGATGAAAGAAGAAGGAGAGTGAAAGAAGCAGCGGAAGATTGATGAAAGAAGTAGGAGAGTGAAAAAGAGTGACAAAGCTGAGAAAAGACAGAGGAGAGTGAGTGAAATAGCCGGAAGGCTAAGCAAAGATAGAGCAGAGCGAATGAAACAGCTGGATGGCCAAAACCAGACAGAGGAGAGTGAATTAAAAAGCCAGAAGGCTGATTAAAGACACAGAAGAATGTATGAATAGCTGGCATTCTGAGGAATGACAGAGTAGAGTGAATGAAACAGCTATAATGCTGAGCAAAGACAGAGGAGAGTGAACAAAACAGCCGGAAGGCTGAGTAAAGAGAGATGAGAGTGAATGAAACAGCTGGAAGGCTGAGAAAAGACAGAGGACAGTAAAGGTAACAACCAGAATGCTAAAGAGAGACAGAAAAGAGTGAATGAAACAGCAGGAAGGCCGAGGAAAGGCAGAGGAGAGTGAAGGAAACAGCCAGAAAGCTGAAGAAAGACAGAGAAAAGTGAATGAAAGAACCGGAAGGCTGAGGAAAGACAGAAGAGAGTGAATGATACAGCTGGAAGGCTGAAGAAAAACAGGAGAGTGAATGAAACAGCCGGAAGGCTGAGCAAGGATAGAGCAGAGTGAATGAAACAGCTGGAAGGTTAAGGAAAGACAGTGAATGAAATAGCCATAAGGCTGAGGAAAGACAGAGGAGAGCAAATGAAACAGCCGGACGGCTGAGAACAGACAGAGGAGAGTGAATGAAACAGCTGGAAGGCTGAGAAAAAAACAGGAGAATGAATGAAATAGCTGGCAGGCTGAGGAATAACACAGGAGAGTGAATGAAACAGCCGGAAGGCTGAGCAAATACAGAGGAGAGTAAATAAAACAGCTGAAAAGGAGTGGAAAGATGGAGTGAATGAAAAATCTGGAAAGATCAGGATAGACTGAGAAGAGTGGATGTAACAGCCAGAGGGATGAGGAAAGACAGAGGAGAGTTAATAAAACAGCCTAAAGGCTGAGGAAGGAAAGAGGAGAGTGAATGAAACAGCCGGAAGGCAAGAAGAAAAACAGAGGAGAGTTAAGGAAACAGCCAGAAGGCTGAGGAAAGACAGAGTAAATGCAACAGCCGGAAGACTCAGGAAAGACAGAGGAGAGTGAATGAAACAGCCGGAAGGCTGAGAAAAGAAAGAGGAGTGCAAATGAAACAGCCAGAAGGCTGAGTAAAGACAGAGGAGAGTTAATTAAACATTCAGAAGGCTGTGGAAAAATTGAGGAGAGTGAATAAAACAGTCGGAAGACTGACAAAAATCAGAAGAGAGGGAATGAAACAGCTGGAAGACTGAGGAAAGAAAGGTGAGAATGAATGAAACAGCGGGAAGGTTCAGGAAAGGCAGAGCAGAGTGACTGAAATAGCAGGAACGCTGAGTAAAGACAGAGAAGAGTGAATGAAACAGCCAGAAGGCTCAAGAGTGACAGAGGAGAGTGAATAAAACAGCCGGAAAGCTGAGAAAAGACAGAGGAGAGTGAATGAAACTGCCAAAAGGCTGAGTAAAGACAGAAGAGAGTGAATGAAACATGAGCTGGTACTGGTACAGAGGTGGTACCATCGAAAATTGCTAAAGCTTGATTCCTCGCACCCAGGTGAAACAACATCTTGAAGTCCACGGTGCAGAGGTTAGCAAACCACCTCTACAACTTGATGTCTGACATCTCCTGCCGACTGAGGAATGTATCCACCAAGGTTCTATGGCCAGACTTCACAATGAAGTGTCTATTCGCCAGAAAATATCTCAACTTCTGCGTGGCGTAATGGACAGCATACGCTTCTCTTTCGAAAGTGGACCACTTGGTCTGAGAGAGCGACAGCTTCTGCGAAAGGAAATATAATGGCTCTTCAACTGAGAGCCCATCAGAAGTGGAAGCCGTCTGCACTAAACAGGCTCCAACTGCAACATTGGAGGCATCTGTATACAGGGCAAGTGGTTTCTGCAAATAAGGATGCAAAAGAAGCAGTACCTTCGCAAGGTGATATTTCAAAGGCTCCAGTGCCATTTGACAAACTGGAGACCATTTGAACCTATGACCCTTCTTGGTGAGGTCTACTATGGGAGCCACAATCTCCGAAAAATGGGGAATGAAATGTCTAGAATGACCACACGTCCCCAGAAAAGAAGGCATCTCCTTCACATTCGAAGGAGACAGCATTTCAGCAATGGCTCTGATCTTCTCAGGATCAGGAGATATGCCTGACTGAGGAAAGACAGAGAAGAGTGAATGAAAAAAAACCGGAAGGCTGAGCAAAGACGGAGTGTTAATGAAACAGCCAGAAAGCTGGGTAAAGACAGAGGAAAGTGAATATGACAGCCAGAAGGCTGAGAAAATACAGAGGAGAGTAAAGGTAACAACCAGAATGCTAAGGAGAGACAGAAGAGAGTGAATGAAACAGCCAGAAGGCTGAGGAAAGGCAGAGGAGAATGAAGGAAACAGCCAAAAAGCTGAAGAAAGACAGAGAAAAGTGAATGAAAGAACCGGAAGGCTGAGGAAAGACAGAAGAGAGTGAATGATACAGCCGGAAGGCTGAAGAAAGAAAGAGGATAGGTGAATGAAACAGCCGGAAGGCTGAGGAAAGACAGAGGAGAGTGAATGATACAGCCGGAAGGCTGAAGAAAAACAGAGGAGAGTTAATGAAACAGCCGAAGGGCTGAGGAAAGACAAAGGATAGTGAATGAAGCAGCCGAAAGGCTGAGGAAAAAAAAGAGAAGAGTTAAGGAAACACATAGTGAATGAAACAGCCAGAAGGCTCAGCAAAGACAGGAGAGTGAATGAAACAGCCGGAAGGCTGAGGCAATAGAAAGGAGAGTGGCTGAAAGAACAAGTAGGCTGATAAAAGACAGAAGAATGTGAATGAAACAATTGGAAGACTCAAGAAAGACAGAGGAGAGTGAACGAAACAGCTGGAAGGCTGAGTAAAGAAAGAGGAGATTGAATGAAACAGCCAGAAGGCCGTGGATAGAAAGAGTAGCATGAATGAAACAACTGGAAGGCTGAGGAAAGACAGAAGAGAATGAATGAAACAGCTGGAAGGTTAAGAAAAGACAGTGAATGAAATAGCCGTAAGGTTGAGAACAGACAGGAGAGTTAATGAAATAGTCGGAAGGCTGAGAAAAGACAGGAGAATGAGTGAAATAGCCAGTAGGCTGAGGAATAATACAGGAGAATGAATGAAACAGCCGGAAGGCTGAGCAAATACAGAGGAAAGTAAATAAAATAGCCGAAAAGGAGTGGAAAGATGGAGTGAATGAAAAATCTGGAAAGATCAGGATAGACTGAGGAGAGTGAATGCAACAGCCAGAGGGCTGAGAAAAGACAGAGGAGAGTTAATAAAACAGCCTAAAGGCTGAGGAAGGAAAGAGGAGAGTGAATGAAACAGTCGGAAGGCTGGCTGAAGAAAAACAGAGGAGAGTTAAGGAAACAGCCAGAAGGCTGAGGAAAGACAGAGTAAATGAAACAGCCGGAAGACTCAGGAAAGACAGGAGAGTGAATGAAACAGCCAGAAGGCTGAGGAGAGTGAATGAAACAGCCGGAAGGCTAAGCAAAGATAGAGCAGAGTGAATGAAACAGCCGGATGGCTGACAACAGACAGAGGAGAGTGAATGAAAAAGCCGGAAGGCTGAGGAAAGACAGAGCAGAGTGAATAAAACAGCCGAAAGGCTGAGGAAAGACAGAAGAGAGTGAATGAAACAGCCGAAAGGCTGAGGAAACACAGAGGAGAGTAAATGAAACAGCCAGAAGGCTGAGGAAAGACAGAGTAGAGTGAATGAAACATGAGCTGGTACTGGTACAGAGGTGGTACCATGGAAAAGTGCTAAGCTTGATTCCTCGCACCCAGATGAAACAACATCTCGAAAAAGTCCGTGGTGCGGAGGTTAGCAAACCACCTCTGCAACTTGATGTCTGACATCTCCTGCCGACTGAGGAATGTATCCACCAAGGTTCTGTGGCCAGACTTCACAGCGAAGTGTCTATTCGCCAGAAAATATCTCAACTTCTGCGTGGCGTAATGGACAGCATACGCTTCTCTTTCGAAAGTGGACCACTTGGTCTGAGAGAGCGACAGCTTCTGTGAAAGGAAATATAATGGCTCTTCAACTGAGAGCCCATCAGAAGTGGAAGCCGTCTGCACTAAACAGGCTCCAACAGGCATCTGTACACAGGGCAAGTGGTTTCTGCAAATAAGGATGCAAGAGAAGCAGTACCTTCGCAAGGTGATACTTCAAAGGCTCCAATGCCATTTGAATCTATGACCCTTCTTGGTGAGGTCTACTATGGGAGCCACAATCTCTGAAAAATGGGGAATGAAACGTCTAGAATGACTACACGTCCCCAGAAAAGAAGGCATCTCCTTCACATTCGAAGGAGACAGCATTTCGGCAGTGGCTCTGACCTTCTCAGGATCAGGAGATATGCCTGACTGAGGAAAGACAGAGGAGAGTGAATGAAACAGCCAGAAGGCTGAGGAAAGACAGAAGAGAGTGAATGAAAAAGCCGGAAGGCTGAGCAAAGACAGAGGAGAGTGAATGAAACAGCCAGAAGGCTGAGGAAAGATAAAGTGGGAATGAAACAGCCAGAAAGCTGGGGAAAGATAAAGTGGGAATGAAACAGCCAGAAGGCTGAGGAAAGACAGAGGAGAGTGAATGAAAGGGCCGGAAGGCTAAGCAGAGATACAGCAGAGTGAATGAAACAGCCGGAAGGCTGAGGAGAGTGAATGAAACAGCCAGAAGGCTGAGGAAAGTGAATGAAACAGCCAGAATGCTGAGTACAGACAGAGGAGAGTGAATGAAACAGCTGGAAGGCTGAGCAAGGATAGAGGAGAGTGAATGAAACAGCTGGAAGGCTAGGAAAAAACAGAGGAGAGTGAATGAAACAGCCGGAAGGCTGAGAAAAGACAGAGGAGAGTGAATGAAAAAGCCGGAAGGATGAGAAAAGACACAGAAGAATGTATGAATAGCCGGCATTCTGAGGAATGACAGAGTAGAGTGAATGAAACAGCCAGAATGCTGAGTAAAGACAGAGGAGAGTGAACGAAACAGCCGGAAGGCTGATGAAAGACAGATGAAAGTGAAAGAAACAGCCAGAAGGCAGAGGAGAGACAAAAGAGAGTGAATTAAGCAGCTGGAAGGCTGAATAAAGAGAGAGGAGAGTAAATGAAACAGCCAGAAGGCTGAGGAAAGACAGAGTAGAGTGAATGAAACATGAGCTGGTACTGGTACAGAGGTGGTACCATGGAAAAGTGCTAAGCTTGATTCCTCGCACCCAGATGAAAACAATATCTCGAAGTCCGTGGTGCGGAGGTTAGCAAACCACCTCTGCAACTTGATGTCTGACATCTCCTGCCGACTGAGGAATGTATCCACCAAGGTTCTGTGGCCAGACTTCACAGCGAAGTGTCTATTCGCCAGAAAATATCTCAACTTCTGCGTGGCGTAATGGACAGCATACGCTTCTCTTTCGAAAGTGGACCACTTGGTCTGAGAGAGCGACAGCTTCTGCGAAAGGAAATATAATGGCTCTTCAACTGAGAGCCCATCAGAAGTGGAAGCCATCTGCACTAAACAGGCTCCAACCGCAACATTGGAGGCATCTGTATACAGGGCAAGTGGTTTGTGCAAATAAGGATGCAAGAGAAGCAGTACCTTCGCAAGGTGATACTTCAAAGGCTCCAATGCCATTTGAATCTATGACCCTTCTTGGTGAGGTCTACTATGGGAGCCACAATCTCCGAAAAATGGGGAATGAAACGTCTAGAATGACTACACGTCCCCAGAAAAGAAGGCATCTCCTTCACATTCGAAGGAGACAGCATTTCGGCAGTGGCTCTGACCTTCTCAGGATCAGGAGATATGCCTGACTGAGGAAAGACAGAGGAGAGTGAAGTAAAAATCAAGAATGCCTAGTAGAGACAGAGAAGAGTGAATGAAAAAAACCAGAAGGCTGAGCAAAGACGGAGTGTGAATGAAACAGCCAGAACGCTGAGGAAAGATAAAGTGGGAATGAAACAGCCAGAAAGCTGGGGAAAGACAGAGGAAAGTGAATGAAAAAAACCAGAAGGCTGAGGAAAGACAGAGGAGAGTGAATAAAACAGCCAGAAGGCTGAGGAAAGACAGAGGAGAGTGAATGAACAGCCGGAAGGCTGAGAAAAGACAGAGGAGAGTAAAGGTAGCAACCAGAATGCTAAGGAGAGACAGAGGAGAGTGAATGAAACAGCTGGAAGGCTGAGCAGGGATAGAGGAGAGTGAATGAAACAGCTGGAAGGCTAGGAAAAAACAGAGGAGAGTGAATGAAACAGCCGGAAGGCTGAGGAGAGTGAATGAAACAGCCGGAAGGCTGAGGAGAGTGAATGAAACAGCCGGATGGCTGAAACCAGACAGAGGAGAGTGAATGAAAAAGCCGGAAGGCTGAGAAAAGACACAGAAGAATGTATGAATAGCCGGCATTCTGAGGAATGACAGAGTAGAGTGAATGATTAACAGCTGGAATGCTGAGCAAAGACAGAGGAGAGTGAACGAAACAGCCGGAAGCCTGATGAAAGACAGATGAAAGTGAATAAGACAGCCGGAAGGCTGAAGAAAGTCAGAGAATGAATGAATGAAACAGCCGGAAGGCTGAGAAAAAAACAGAGGAGAGTAAAGGTAGCAACCAGAATGCTAAGGAGACACAGAGGAGAGTGAATGAAACAGCTGGAAGGCTGAGCAAGGATAGAGGAGAGTGAATGAAACAGCTGGAAGGCTAGGAAAAAACAGAGGAGAGTAAAGGTAGCAACCAGAATGCTAAGGAGAGACAGAGGAGAGTGAATGAAACAGCTGGAAGGCTGAGCAAGGATAGAGGAGAGTGAATGAAACAGCTGGAAGGCTGAGCAAAGACAGAGGAGAGTGAATGAAACAGCCGGAAGGCTGAGGAGAGTGAATGAAACAGCCGGAAGGCTGAGGAGAGTGAATGAAACAGCCGGAAGGCTGAGAAAAGACAGAGGAGAGTGAATGAAACAGCCGGAAGGCTGAGAAAAGACACAGAAGAATGTATGAATAGCCGGCATTCTGAGGAATGACAGAGTAGAGTGAATGAAACAGCTGGAATGCTGAGCAAAGACAGAGGAGAGTGAACGAAACAGCCGGAAGGCTGATGAAAGACAGATGAAAGTGAAAGAAACAGCCAGAAGGCTGAGGAGAGACAGAAGAGAGTGAATTAAGCAGCTGGAAGGCTGAATAAAGAGAGAGGAGAGATAAAGAAATAGCCTTAAAAAGAAGAAGACTAGAAGAATAAAAGAAGAAGACTAAAAAATAAAAGCAGAAGCTAAAATAATAAAAGAAGAAGACTAAAAAATAAAAGCAGAAGCTAAAAGAATAAAAGAATACTAAAACATTAAAAGAAGAAGACTAGAAGAATAAAAGAATAAAAGAAGAAGACTAAAAAATAAAAGCAGAAGCTAAAATAATAAAAGAAGAGGACTAAAAAATAAAAGCAGAAGGTAAAAGAATAAAAGAAGAAGACTAAAACAATAAAAGCAGAAGGTAAAAGAATAAAAGAAGAGGACTAAAAAAATAAAAGCAGAAGGTAAAAGAATAAAAGAAGAGGTCTAAATAAACCAGACAAAGGGCTAGAGAAGAAGGAGGAGAGTGAAGAAGCAGCTGGATTAAAGACAGAGGAGATTTAATAAAACAGTCTGAAGGCTGATGAAGGAAAGAGGAGAGTGAATGAAACAACCGGAAGACTGAAGAAAAACAGAGTAAATGAAACAGCCCGAAGACTCAGGAAAGACAGAGGAGAGTGAATGAAACAGCCAGAAGGATGAGGAAAAACTGAGGAGAGTGAATGACACAGCCGAAGGGCTGAGGAAAGACAGTGGATGGTGAATGAAGTAGCCGAAATGCTGAGGAAAAACAGAGTTAATGAAACAGCTGTAAGTCTGAGGAAAGACAATAAATGAAACAGTTGGAAGGCTCAGCAAAGCCAGAGGAGAGTGAACGAAACAGCCGGAAGGCTGAGAAAAGACAGAGGAGAGTGAATGAAACAGCCGGAAGGCTGATGAAAGACAGATGAAAGTGAAAGAAACAGCCAGAAGGCTGAGGAAAGACAGAATAGTGAATGAAGGAGCCAAAAGGCTGAAAAAAAGACAGATAGTGAATGAAATAACCGGAACGATGAAGAAAGAAGATGGAAAGTGAATGAAGCAGCCAAAAAGCTGAATAAAGAAGGAGACGAAGAGTGAAGAAGCAGCATGAAGGCTGAGCAAGGAAGGAGCAGAATGAAAGAAGCAGTTGTAGGAGTAGGAAGAAGAAAATCAAAAAAACTCTGATGGGACAATAAGAAGATGGAGAATAAGACAAAAATGGACAGAAAAAAAAGAAGACTAAAACAATAAAAGCAGAAGTAAAAGAATAAAAGCAGAATAAAAGAATAAAAGCTGAATAAAACAATAAAAGCAGAAGTAAAAGAATAAAAGAAGACTAAAAGAATAAAAGAAAAAAAAAAGCATACAACGGAGAGAAGAGAAAAACATGAGGAGACAAAATGTCGGAGGAAAAGGAGGCCAAAAAAAGACCAATAGCTAAAAAAAAAAAAAAACTACAAGAAGGAGACAGGAGCAGAAGACCAAAAAGCACATAAAAAAAAAATTACAAAATGAAGAGAAAAGAAAAAAAAGAAGACTAAAAGAATAAAAGCAGAAGTAAAAGAATAAAAGAAGACTAAGAAAATAAAAGCAGAAGTAAAAGAATATAAAAGACTAAAACAATGAAAGGAGAAGTAAAAGAATAAAAGAAGACTAAAACAATAAAAGCAGAAGCAAAAGAATAAAAGCTGAATAAAGAAGGAGACGAAGAGTGAAGAAGCAGCATGAAGGCTGAGCAAAGGCAGAGGAGAGTGAACGAAACAGCCGGAAGACTCAGGAAAGACAGAGGATAGTGAATGAAGCAGCCAAAAAGCTGAATAAAACAATAAAAGTAGAATTAAAAGAATAAAAGAAGATGACTAAAACAATAAAAGCAGAAGTTAAAAGAATAAAAGAAGAAGACTAAAACAATAAAAGCAGAAGGTAAAAGAATAAAAGAAGACTAAAACATTAAAAGAAGAAGCTAAAAGAATAAAAGAAAACTAAAAGAATAAAAGAAGACTAAAAACATAAAATCAGAAGCTAAAATAATTAAAAAAAGAAGACTCAATAAAGCAGACAAAGGGCTAGAAAAGGAGGAGGAGAGTGAAGAAGCAGCTGGAGGGCTGAGTAAAGACAGAGGGGAGTTAATAAAACAGCCTGAACGCTGAGGAAGGAAAGAGGAGAGCAAATGAAACAGCCGGAAGGCTAGGGAGAAACAAAGGAGAGTGAACGAAACAGCCGAAGGGCTGAGGAAAGACAGAGGATAGTGAATGAAGCAGCCGAAAGGCTGAGGAAAAACAGAAGAGAGTTAAGGAAACACAGAGTAAAGGAAAGAGCCAGAAGGCTGAGCAAAGGCAGAGGAGAGTGAATGAAACAGCCGGAAGGCTGAGGCAATAGAAAGGAGAGTGACTGAAAGAATAAGTAGGCTGATAAAAGACAGAAGAGTGTGAATGAAACAGCCGGAAGACTCAGGAAAGACAGGAGAGTGAATGAAACAGCCGGAAGGCTGAGGAGAGTGAATGAAACAGCCGGAAGGCTAAGCAAAAATAGAGCAGAGTGAATGAAACAGCTGGATGGCCAAAACCAGACAGAGGAGAGTGAATGAAAAAGCCGGAAGGCTGAGGAAAGACAGAGGAGAGTGAATGAAACAGCCAGAAGGCTGAGGAAAGACAGAGGAGAGTGAATGAAACAGCCGGAAGGCTGAGTAAACACAGAGGAGAGTAAATGAAACAGCCAGAAGGCTGAGGAAAGACAGAGTAGAGTGAATGAAACATGAGCTGGTACTGGTACAGAGGTGGTACCATGGAAAAGTGCTAAGCTTGATTCCTCGCACCCAGATGAAACAACATCTCGAAAAAGTCCGTGGTGCGGAGGTTAGCAAACCACCTCTGCAACTTGATGTCTGACATCTCCTGCCAACTGAGGAATGTATCCACCAAGGTTCTGTGGCCAGACTTCACAGCGAAGTGTCTATTCGCCAGAAAATATCTCAACTTCTGCGTGGCGTAATGGACAGCGTACGCTTCTCTTTCGAAAGTGGACCACTTGGTCTGAGAGAGCGACAGCTTCTGCGAAAGGAAATATAATGGCTCTTCAACTGAGAGCCCATCAGAAGTGGAAGCCGTCTGCACTAAACAGGCTCCAACCGCAACATTGGAGGCATCTGTATACAAGGCAAGTGGTTTGTGCAAATAAGGATGCAAGAGAAGCAGTACCTTCGCAAGGTGATACTTCAAAGGCTCCAATGCCATTTGAATCTATGACCCTTCTTGGTGAGGTCTACTATGGGAGCCACAATGTCCGAAAAATGGGGAATGAAACGTCTAGAATGACTACACGTCCCCAGAAAAGAAGGCATCTCCTTCACATTCGAAGGAGACAGCATTTCGGCAGTGGCTCTGACCTTCTCAGGATCAGGAGATATGCCTGACTGAGGAAAGACAGAGGAGAGTGAAGTAAAAATCAAGAATGCCTAGTAGAGACAGAAGAGTGAATGAAAAAAAACCAGAAGGCTGAGCAAAGACGGAGTGTGAATGAAACAGCCAGAATGCTGAGGAAAGATAAAGTGGGAATGAAACAGCCAGAAAGCTGGGGAAAGATAAAGTGGGAATGAAACAGCCAGAAAGCTGGGGAAAGACAGAGGAAAGTGAATAAGACAACCGGAAGGCTGAGGAAAGTCAGAGGAGAATGAATGAAACAGCCGGAAGGCTGAGAAAAGACAGAGGAGAGTAAAGGTAGCAACCAGAATGCTAAGGAGAGACAGAGGAGAGTGAATGAAACAGCTGGAAGGCTGAGCAAGGATAGAGGAGAGTGAATGAAACAGCTGGAAGGCTAGGAAAAAACAGAGGAGAGTGAATGAAACAGCCGGATGGCTGACAACAGACAAAGAAGAGTGAATGAAAAAGCCGGAAGGATGAGAAAAGACACAGAAGAATGTATGAATAGCCGGCATTCTGAGGAATGACAGAGTAGAGTGAATGAAACAGCTGGAATGCTGAGCAAAGACAGAGGAGAGTGAACGAAACAGCCGGAAGGCTGATGAAAGACAGATGAAAGTGAAAGAAACAGCCAGAAGGCAGAGGAGAGACAAAAGTGAATTAAGCAGCTGGAAGGCTGAATAAAGAGAGAGGAGAGATAAAGAAATAGCCTTAAGAAGAAGAAGCAGAAGACTAAAAGAATAAAAGAAGTCTAAAAAATAAAAAGCAGAAGCTAAAATAATAAAAGATGATAAGAAAGAGAAAAAAAAAAACCCCCAAAAGATGGAGAAAAAAAAAGAAAGACTGAAAAGACAAAAAAAAAGAAAAAACAAAAACAAACAGAGAAAGGCAGAAAACAACAAGGAGAATGAAAAGAGAGGACATGAAAAAGAAAAGTAAAAAAAAAAAAAATATATATATATATATCTAGTTCAAGAAGAAACGAAAAACGAGAGAAAATATGAATAAGAAAGGAAAAAAGGTGCAGAGGAATAAGATGAATATGGGGGGGGGGGGGGGGGAGGAGGAAGAAAAAGAAAGATAAAAAAGAAATGATGAAAAAAAAAAAAAAGAGAGGACAAGCAAAAAAGGTGACAAAAAAAGGAGATAAGAGTAGGAATGCACACAGTCCTACCTATCTGGTGCTATCCACAGCCTGGCCTGAGGTACTGCGTTGTCCACCAATCCAACTCCACATCTGAGAGTGTTCCAAGAAGAATTCCTCCCAGCATTCAGCTTCAGCATCTGTTTCAATCAGACAAACAGACACTTCATTGAAAATCATTCTACAACTATCCAGCAGCACTGGTACTATTCAGAGCTATGTATAGCCAATGCTGCTCTATTTATGTCAAACTTGGACAAATAAACAGATCTTTAAGAAATTACAAGCAGTATAAATAAAAGCAATAAATACCACAGAAAAATGGGAAAAAATCAACAGGTCTTCAGAGAACTTTCTGAACAACATAAACACTAACACAATCACAGTGAACAAAAGAAACCAGCTAGTGATTCTGTGAAAAGATGCATCTTATCTGTGAGGTAAGGTAAAGGTTAAAATCTCATTTCCATGCCATTAAGGCATATTGGGAAGTACAGTGTTAAGCCCATATTTTCCATGACCTTCGGTGCATGAAAGTTTGATGTGGTCAGGGTGTAATCTATAACCTTCTAGCTTTTTTGCAAGAATCTGATGATCAGTCATATTGAAGGCTTTCTTGAAATCAACAAAGACAACGCCACCCAATTTATCATCATTTATGTCAAATAGCCAGTTTTCAGTAATTTTAGTTAACGCTGTATGACAGGACTAATTTGGTCTAAAACCTGATTGTCTATTAGTAGACTGTTTTCCTGGATGTGGAGCAATGTTAACTTTTGTATATGTTTTTCAAGAGGTTTAGATAATTATGACAAAATGGAACTAGGTTTATAGTTTGAGAGGTCACTAGTCTATCCAGATTTTAAAAAAGGAAACACTTGAGAGAGTGAGAGAGAGAGAGAGAAGTTGTGAGCAAGACAGAGTGAGACTTGACTTTGACTTTTCCGATTCCCGGGTTTACGAGTTTTCACTCTTTTTTCCCTTGTGCCAGATAATGAAACGTAGAGGTTCTCTTCAGCTGTTCTACATCTCCATACAAAATGTCGATAAATGAGGAGTTTGGTGGTATCAGGTTCTTCTGAAGGTACTTCACTTCAGTCCAGCAGTGGTGCTTAACAGTTTCTTCTCGTCTGTTGCAGTGCATGCATTTATGATGTATGGCCAGTGGTAACTCTGTGTAAGTGCCTATTGAGGGTAATGTCCTGTTCTCAACCTGAAAATTGTGCATTGGTCTCTATGACATAAGCTGTTGATGTGGTCTCCGGGGTTAGGCTTTGGCAGGTTTGTATACAGGGATCTTCCATTTGGAATACCAGGCCAGCTATCCATCCACTGCTGCTTGCAGTTGTTGTGTATAATGTGTTTAGCTGTTCTCATGTTGGTGGAGATGTGGGGCTGTGACATGGTGGCTGCACTCTTTGCCAGTCTGTCACCACGTTCATTTCCTTTGCTATCTATGTGCCCTGGTATACACTGTAGGGTGATCTTGATGTCATAGGAGGCGAGTTGGTTTATTGCAGTATGTCAGTTGTAATGTGATCAGCTGATGGTATCCAGTTTTCAAGAGCCTGTAGAGTAGACTGGGAGTCTGAGAAAATAACAAGGTTTTTTTGGGTGAGAGGCACTGTTTTTGTATTTGGTGATGGTGGCTGCTAATATTGCCTCCATCTCTGCATCATAATTGGAGCAGCAAGATCCACAAGGAGCAGAAATGTGGCGTGTCTGGAAACATTTTGAGTACTTCATATCCTGCATTGTCTGTTTCCTTGAACTCTGACCCATCAGTGTATGCATAGATTCAGCCCTTAGGGTATGATTCTATGGTCTCTAGTGCACACAGTTTTAGGGTGTTGGGATCTGATGATTTGTTCACTAATTTGTTCTTCAGTCTGGTGTTAGTTTGAGGAAATGTGTAGTTTGTGTTTGGTGGGATGTCTGGTACTTTTGTAAATTCTCTGTCTTCAGAGAGTTTGTGTCTTGTATTTAACTGTTCTGCTATGTGCACTGGAGTTTTCAGTTTCTCTATTATTATGCTTCCATTTATCAACCACTATTCTTTTAGGATGATCTCTCTCTCTCTCTCTGAACCTTAAGTGCCCAGGGCACATGGGGCTTCCGCAAGGGTTTTCCACAAATGCCTGTCCTTCGCCTTTTTTTTCTGCTCTTGCACAGGTGAGCCCTCTATTGCTCAACATCCTTTCTGTTGTTCTTCTCCATGTCTCTTTTGGTCTACCCTTACTTCTGCTCCCCTGTGGTGTCCATCTTAGTGCTATTTTTGGTAGTGAGTTGTCAGTCATTCGGAGCACATGTCCCAACCATCGCCATCGTCTTTCCTCAATAATTGTTGTCAGTGGTTTCATCTGCATTTCTGCTAATAAGATGTTATTTCTTATGGTGTTTGGCCAAAATATTTTTCTAATTCTTCGTAAGCATTTAGTCTGGAAAGAATTCAACTTGTTTTCTATGGTTTTGGTGATTTTCCAGCATTCACTTCCATAGAGTAGTACACTTAGAACATTACTCTTAAATATCCTGATTTTTTATTTATGCTTAGTTTATTTGATTTCCATATATTCTGCAGCATTGCAAAAGCCTGGTTTGCTCTAGTAAGTCTGCTGTTGATGTCCTCTGTGCTGTCTCCATTTTCTACTACTCTGCTGCCAAGGTATACAAATTCGTTGACCTCCTCCACTAACTTGTTATCTACTCTGAGTACATTTCTGTTGTTCACATTTTGCTTCATTAACTTTGTCTTTCCTACATTGATCTTTAGTCCTATGTTGTTTGCATTCTGAGTTAGCTTGTTTATTTTATCTTGCATATCTTTGTGACTGCTTGATAACAGACAAATGTCGTCCGCAAAGTCAAGGTCCTCCAGCACTGTGTCAAGGGTCCATTGTAATCCTCTGCGTTTGTCTGATGTTGCCTCCTTCATTAACCAGTCTACTGCCAAGATAAATAATGTTGGTGATAGTACACATCCCTGTTTCACTCCTGTTTGTACCCTAAAGCTGCTGGAGGTATGTTCTCCACAGATAACTTAGCACTGAAAACCCTCGTATAGGGCTTTGATTACATTTACTATTTTATGGGGGAGGCCATGCCATCTTAGGATTTTCCACAGTGCATCTCTGTTGACACTGTCAAAGGCTTTCTCAAAATCTATGAATAATGCATATGTTGTACTATGCCACTCATTTGCCTGTTCTAATATTTGTCTAAGTACAAATATGTGGTCTATGCATGATCTTCCTTTCCTAAATCCTGCCTGCTCTTTCCGAAGTTTTTCCTCAAGTGTTGGTACAATTCTGTTGATGATTATTCTGCAAAATACTTTACTGGTGAGTGGCAGTAGGGTAATGCCTCTCCAGTTCCCGCAATCTCTGAGGTCACCCTTCTTTGGTAGTTTTACTATAAGACCAGTTTTCCACTCCTCTGGGGCTTTTTCTAAATCCCAAATTTGTTGTAATATCTGGCAAAGTTGTTTTGGTGTTTCTATTTCTTCTGCTTTCAACATCTCAGCAGTCACTTCATCTTCACCTGGTGCCCTGTCTGATTTTAGCTTCTTTATCACCTCTTTTACTTCATTTATTGTTATTGGTCCTGTATTGATGTTTAGTTCCGTTTTTGCTTCAGGATGATCTGGGGGCATCAATTTCACATGCAGCTGTGGGTGTTGATCTCATTGCCCCACAAATGAAATGAACGGCTTGGTTCTGGATTCTGTCAATTTGTGTACGAGAGCTCTTTGATGATGTGACCTGTAGGGGAGTTTGTAATCTATTATAGATCTAACATATCCTGTGTAAAGTTGTCTGACTGTTGCTTTGTCAGCACCCTAGGATGTACTTGCAAGTCACTTGAGTCAGTTTAGTCTTATGGATGCTTTTTCTGCTAGTCCATCCATGAACTTTTTAAAGTTAAATTTTCTGTCTAGTTTCACACCAAGGTATATTGCATTTTTTTTTCTTTCATGATTTCAGCACCATCAAGAGCTATTTTCAGTTCAGTCTTTGCTAGTTTGTTGCTAAGAGTGAAGACTGTATATGTAGTTTTACTAATGTTGATCTTCAACTTCCAGAAAATGCAGTAGGCTGATATGGTGAGGAGGGCTCTATTAAGTCTCTCAGCAGCCAGCTGCAGGTCTGTTCCACCAGTCCATATGATAAGCTCATTGGCAAACATGGTTTTGTGGGTGTTCAACAGGTTGGGTAGGTCATTTAAAAAGATTATGAACAAGGTGCAGTTAAGAGTAAAACCTTGTGATAGGCCTTCTCCAGGGTGCATTTTTTTTTAGAGTTATTGACTTGAGTCTGTAAGGGGTCCTGTTACTCAGGTAGCTTTTAACCCATTGATACATTTTTCCATGTATGCCCATGTTTTGAATCTTTAACAATAGGCCTTTTTCACCAGACCCTGTCATATGCCTGCTGGAAGTCTACAAAAACAGCAGCTACAGAGTTTCTCTTGTGTAAAAAACTGTCTTTTACACTTTGAGTGAAGAGAAATAGCTGGTCTTTGGTTCTTGATCCTTTATGGAAGCCTTCCTGAAAGATATTGAGGGACCCCGAGGATGAATGAATGAATGAATGTATAATCTTTATTTTTCAAGGGTAAAGAAGTGGGCACAAGGATGCCAACCACCAGTACAGTCTATTGTTGAGCATTCATTCTGCTAGCTTTCTGATGTTGGAAGTCAGTGAGATTTGTTTAAAGCTTTTTAGGTCATTTTCTGGATTTCCTTTTTTCAGGATAGGTCTAACTATGGCTAACTTCCAAGATTTTTGTAGTACTCCACTTTGCCAGGTCTTGTTAATGAAGTTTAGCAATGTGGACTTTCCTACAGGGCCCAGATGAAGGATCATTTCATTCAATATTTTGTCTGGTCCTGGTGCTTTTCTTAGTTGTAGCTTACCCATAGCACTCTGGAGTTCATGGATGGTAAAGTTTTCCTAAAAAAGTGGAATGTTTGCCAAGCTAGATTTCTCTTTACTTCTCAGAACACCTTGTCAAGTACTTTCCTGTTGGAGGATTTGTTGCTGGCAGCAAATAATTTGTTAAAAGTACTGGCTTTGTCTGGGTCACTTGAGAGGACTTGACCAGAGATTCGCATTGGATTAAGGTTAGTTTTTTTCTTGACATGTTATCTAAGAGTTTCCAAGCCTTCTTTCCTTCAGTTCTGAGGATGAGATTGCTGTATATGCTTAACTACTTCTCTTTCTTTGCTATTTTAGTTTTGAGTCTTACCGTAGCTGTTAGTTTATTGTACTCTATTCTGTTTTCTGGAGTAGGGTTTTATTCTGCATCCTTCCTGGTTGCTCTTCTCTTTTTTGACTAAGTCTTCCAGAGATTTTGTCCAGAGGGAGCTATATTTCTTTCTGCATCCTCGGGGAATTCATTTGTAGGCTACTCCAAGTATGGCTTGGATTATGTTAGTGTAGAGTGTGTCAATGTTTGTGTTATTTAATTTTGATAGGTTTTTATTTGTTTGTGTTCTGAATTTTTCCCATTCTACTTTTCTATAATTCCAGTGAGGGGGTTTGTGTGGTCTTTGGTTTTGTGTGTGAGAAATATGTAAAAGGATGGGGTGATGGTCACTTCCTATGTCATCAAGCACTCTGAGAGTACTATCATTGTGGATGTCTGCTGAGACAATGGTGAGGTCAGGTCTGTATGTGTATCCAGTGGCTCTGTGGAGGAGTGTTGGTGGCGAGGAGGAGTCTTGCAATATCATCATGTTGCTGGTGTTGCACAGCTCTTCAATGTTGTTTCCCATAGGGTTTCGGTCTTTGTATCCTAGTGATGGTAGATGTGCATTAAAATCTCCTGCAATGATAGTTTTCTGCATGTCTGTGCTGTGTATGTTGATTTGATTTCAGAATTTGGGGGACAATAAACATTATACAAAGTGTACCGCAGTCCATCATGCCATACTGTTATCTCTTGGATATCATTCTCATTGCACTTCCTGTTTTTAACTTCTTGGATGTCATTTCTCAAGAGGGTGGCAATACCCCTGCATTTACCACATTCACATTTGTACATGGTGTATTCAGGCACTGAGTGATCTTTTCCATACAGAAGGGTTTCTTGCATGATCGCAACACGGATGTTGACTTTTTTCAGCTGTCTGCTTAATTCTGAGGCCTTTGGTCTAAGTCTAGAAATGTTGATTTGAGGAATGTTTTGTGTGCCCCTTGTAGCCGATTTTTCACTCAGGGTAGCCAGGGGCTGAACCACATGGTACGGACCTTTTATGAGGCAATGCCCGGGCTTGAATGGTTTTCTTTTTTTATTTCCAACATTTTCATATTGTGGTTTTCGTCCTAAGTCTTTCTTTCATACCCAGGAGGCCTTTCCAGTGAGAAGCTGAGATCAGCCCCCGAGTGTAACACTGACCCGTCCAACGGCTTTGAGACAGTTTCACAGAGACACTCCAACTTTGGGATGAGGGGTCTGATGGTGCTTCAATGATGTCCATTCCCCGCCACCTATAGTCTGCTGGCTGCTTTGTTTGCCTCATTCTGATAGCCATCGTTGTAGAGACCTATAGGCTTGTCATGTCCTGGACTTGTTGATTTCCATCAGACTTTCCCCATCCCTGCAGGCGAGCTCTGTGTTCCCATCCATCTACCATCCTGAACAGCCTGGCACGACCCCAGGCCAAGATCTCAGCCCCACCTATTGACAGATGTGCAATGTAAAAAACTGAGGGCTTTCTATCTTAGGAGGGGTATTTGTGCTTGTCAGTTTTCTCACACGTGAGTGAGTTGTCTTAGCGTACATAGCATTTTGCCTGAATAATCTGACACTTCTGTAATAAACAAGAGGCTACCAGCAGGTTTCTCAGTTCTATGTTCCCTTTTTATTTTACAGAAAGTTTTCTGTTCCCTAAAAATTCTGTCTTAAAGAGGGTAGACAGAGTGTGAGAGAGAGAAAGTGTGAGCAAGATAGTGAGAGAAAGAGAAAGTGTGAGCAAGACAGAGAAAGAGTAAGAGAATGAGAGAGAGAGAGGAGAGTCATTTTGGTGCTTCACAATATAGTAGCCCTAGGAGGGAGGTTCTGAGAAAAAACTCATAAGACTGACCAAGTAGCATAGAAAAAAGAAAAGGATTTCAACTGATTGGAAACAGTAAGGATTGTACAAGATAGAGAAGTATCTTCAACTGCAACACCATCCACACTGAATGATTGGTTGCACAGAACTGAGAAACACTAATATTTAAAGTAAGTACACAATTTACAAATTTCCTTTATAACAAGGTAAACATTATATACTTGAAATAATAAGTGAACCTTTCATGCTACCTTCAGTGATCCAGTTGCAGCTTACATCAGTGAGAGAGGGAGGGAAGACTCATGCATCTCAAATCCAGATCCTTCGTTTGCAACTAATAACACAGCTGAACATGCTGTCTCCAACAATGACGACACTGACGGTGACAGTGGCGTTGTCATCTCCTGAGATATGAGAACCAGTCCTGCAAGCCTTGGTATCATAGGAACATATAAAACTACAGTACAGACATGACCAATGCCTTCTCACAAAAAAAAAACAAACATGACAATACTGAATATGATTTGCTCTGAACGCAGACACCATGAGAAAACAATAAGCTTAGCTCACATCACATAATATGCAAACCTAATGAACAGCATTTTAAAAAAGTAACAAAGGCATCATTATTTCAATAGAAGAAGCATATCTCTATTTTCTACCAGCACAAAACTAAAAAAAAAAAAACAAACTTCTAACCACAAAATTAAACTATTGGCAATGGAAGAGTGTTCTGTGCAGTTGTGTTCACTAAACTTTGTATAAGTAGAGATGTAATTCACTTGCTCTATTTAATTTTCTGTTTGAAAGAATGAACAAATATTCACTGACTACACTTGAGTATATGAGAATAATTTCTAACACTTTTGTGAATGGACAATTTTAAAACATAAATTTTAAATTCTGTCTTTTCTTACAGGCTTTGACTTCAGAAGTTTCCACAACACTTGGGACTACAGAGACAAGTATAAGAGCAAACTCCCACCAGAAACCATGGATGAAACCAAACTGTAGACAACACATTCTCTTAGAAATGAACTGTAATCACAGTGCCACTCTCCCATGATACTCTACGTTCTTAGAAAAATGTGACCCATAAACAAGTTTCCCCCCAGTAGAGAGACTGACAGGTGTAAACAAGTTATTGATTTATACACAAGAATTTTGAAAGTCACTGAACAAAGTTCAGCAAGAAAGTTAATGTTTCTGTTTGGAAATTTGAACATTTAAATATACACAAAATCCATCCCTTAAACGGAACATCAAAATTGTGAAGAAAGAGATTTGTCAAGTCTATTTTAGAACATAAACATTAGCTGGTGAAGCAGCCGAAAGGCTGAGGAAAAACAGAAGAGAGTAAGGAAACACAGAGTAAAGGAAAGAGCCAGAAGGCTGAGCAAAGGCAGAGGAGAGTGAATGAAACAGCCGGAAGGCTGAGGCAATAGAAAGGAGAGTGACTGAAAGAATAAGTAGGCTGATAAAAGACAGAAGAGTGTGAATGAAACAGCCGGAAGACTCAGGAAAGACAGGAGAGTGAATGAAACAGCGGAAGGCTGAGGAGAGTGAATGAAACAGCCGGAAGGCTAAGCAAAAATAGAGCAGAGTGAATGAAACAGCTGGGTGGCCAAAACCAGACAGAGGAGAGTGAATGAAAAAGCCGGAAGGCTGAGGAAAGACAGGAGAGTGAATAAAACGGCCAAAAGGCTGAGGTAAGATAAAAGAGAGTGATTGAAACAGCCGAAAGGCTGAGTAAACACAGAGGAGAGTAAATGAAACAGCCAGAAGGCTGAGGAAAGACAGAGTAGAGTGAATGAAACATGAGCTGGTACTGGTACAGAGGTGGTACCATGGAAAAGTGCTAAGCTTGATTCCTCGCACCCAGATGAAACAACATCTCGAAAAAGTCCGTGGTGCGGAGGTTAGCAAACCACCTCTGCAACTTGATGTCTGACATCTCTGCAACTGAGGAATGTATCCACCAAGGTTCTGTGGCCAGACTTCACAGCGAAGTGTCTATTCGCCAGAAAATATCTCAACTTCTGCGTGGCGTAATGGACAGCGTACGCTTCTCTTTCGAAAGTGGACCACTTGGTCTGAGAGAGCGACAGCTTCTGCGAAAGGAAATATAATGGCTCTTCAACTGAGAGCCCATCAGAAGTGGAAGCCGTCTGCACTAAACAGGCTCCAACCGCAACATTGGAGGCATCTGTATACAAGGCAAGTGGTTTGTGCAAATAAGGATGCAAGAGAAGCAGTACCTTCGCAAGGTGATACTTCAAAGGCTCCAATGCCATTTGAATCTATGACCCTTCTTGGTGAGGTCTACTATGGGAGCCACAATGTCCGAAAAATGGGGAATGAAACGTCTAGAATGACTACACGTCCCCAGAAAAGAAGGCATCTCCTTCACATTCGAAGGAGACAGCATTTCGGCAGTGGCTCTGACCTTCTCAGGATCAGGAGATATGCCTGACTGAGGAAGACAGAGGAGAGTGAAGTAAAAATCAAGAATGCCTAGTAGAGACAGAAGAGTGAATGAAAAAAACCAGAAGGCTGAGCAAAGACGGAGTGTGAATGAAACAGCCAGAATGCTGAGGAAAGATAAAGTGGGAATGAAACAGCCAGAAAGCTGGGGAAAGATAAAGTGGGAATGAAACAGCCGGAAGGCTGAGAAAAAGACAGAGGAGAGTAAAGGTAGCAACCGAATGCTAAGGAGAGACAGAGGAGAGTGAATGAAACAGCTGGAAGGCTGAGCAAGGATAGAGGAGAGTGAATGAAACAGCTGGAAGGCTAGGAAAAAACAGAGGAGAGTGAATGAAACAGCCGGATGGCTGACAACAGACAAAGAAGAGTGAATGAAAAAGCCGGAAGGATGAGAAAAGACACAGAAGAATGTATGAATAGCCGGCATTCTGAGGAATGACAGAGTAGAGTGAATGAAACAGCTGGAATGCTGAGCAAAGACAGAGGAGAGTGAACGAAACAGCCGGAAGGCTGATGAAAGACAGATGAAAGTGAAAGAAACAGCCAGAAGGCAGGGGAGAGACAAAAGTGAATTAAGCAGCTGGAAGGCTGAATAAAGAGAGAGGAGAGATAAAGAAATAGCCTTAAGAAGAAGAAGCAGAAGACTAAAAGAATAAAAGAAGTCTAAAAAATAAAAAGCAGAAGCTAAAATAATAAAAGATGATGTATAAAAAAATAAAAGCACAAGCTAAAAGAATAAAAGAATACTAAAAGAATAAAAGAAGAAGCTAAAAGAATAAAAAAAGAAGACTAAAAAATAAAAGCAGAAGTAAAAGAATAAAAGAAGAAGACTAAAAAAATAAAGCGAAGGTAAAAGGTTAAAGAAGAAGACTAAAACAATAAAAGCAGAAGGTAAAAGAATAAAATAAGAGTACTAAAAAAAAATAAAAGCAGAACTAAAAGAATAAAAGAAGAAGCTAAAAGAATAAAAAAAGAAGACTAAAAAATAAAAGCAGAAGCTAAAATAATAAAAGAAGAGGACTAAAAAAATAAAAGCAGAAGGTAAAAGATTAAAAGAAGAAGACTAAAACAATAAAAGCAGAAGGTAAAAGAATAAAATAAGAGTACTAAAAAAAAATAAAAGCAGAACTAAAAGAATAAAAGAAGAAGCTAAAAGAATAAAAGGAGATGACTAAAACAATAAAAGCAGAAGGTAAAAGAGTAAAAGAAGATGAGTAAAACAATAAAAGCAGAAGGTAAAAGAATAAAAGAAGAAGGTAAAAGAATAAAAGAAGAAGACTAAAACAATAAAAGAATAAGCTAAAAGAATAAAAGAAGACTAAAACAATAAAAGCAGAAGGTAAAAGAATAAAAGAAGATGAGTAAAACAATAAAAGCAGAAGCTAAAAGAATAAAAGAAGATGAGTAAAACAATAAAAGCAGAAGGTAAAAGAATAAAAGAAGAAGACTAAAACAATAAAAGAAGAAGCTAAAAGAATAAAAGGAGAAGACTAAAACAATAAAATCAGAAGATAAAAAAATAAAAGAAGAAGACTAAAACTATAAAAGCAGAAGGTAAAAGAATAAAAGGAGATGACTAAAACAATAAAATCAGAAGGTAAAAGAATACAAGAAGAAGACTAAAACAGTAAAATCAGAAGGTAAAAGAAGATGAGTAAAAAAGTAAAATCAGAAGGTAAAAAAATAAAAGAAGAAGACTAAAACAATAAAAGCAGAAGATAAAAGAATAAAAGAAGACTAAAACAATAAAAGCAGAAGGTAAAAGAATAAAAGGAGATGACTAAAACAATAAAAGTAGGAGATAAAAGAATAAAAGAAAAAGACTAAAACAATAAAAGCAGAAGGTAAAAGAATAAAAGAAGAAGACTAAAACATTAAAAGTAGGAGATAAAAGAATAAAAGAAGATGAGTAAAAAAATAAAAGCAGAAGTTAAAAGAATAAAAGAAGAAGACTAAAACAATAAAAGCAGAAGGTAAAAGAATAAAAGAAGACTAAAACATAAAAGCAGAAGCTAAAAGAATAAAAGAAGAAGCTAAAAGAATAAAAGAAAACTAAAAGAATAAAAGAAGACTAAAAACATAAAATCAGAAGCTAAAATAATAAAAAAAAGGCTAAATAAAGCAGACAAAGGGCTAGAAAAGGAGGAGGAGAGTGAAGAAGCAGCTGGATTAAAGACAGAGGAGAGTGAATGAAACAGCCAGAAGGCTGAGGAAAGACAGAGGAGAGTAAATGAAACAGCCGGAAGGCTAGGGAGAAACAAAGGAGAGTGAACGAAACAGCCGAAGGGCTGAGGAAAGACAGAGGATAGTGAATGAAGCAGCCGAAAGGCTGAGGAAAAACAGAAGAGAGTTAAGGAAACACAGAGTAAAGGAAAGAGCCAGAAGGCTGAGCAAAGGCAGAGGAGAGTGAATGAAACAGCCGGAAGGCTGAGGCAATAGAAAGGAGAGTGACTGAAAGAATAAGTAGGCTGATAAAAGACAGAAGAGTGTGAATGAAACAGCCGGAAGACTCAGGAAAGACAGGAGAGTGAATGAAACAGCCGGAAGGCTGAGGAGAGTGAATGAAACAGCCGGAAGGCTAAGCAGAGATAGAGCAGAGTGAATGAAACAGCCAGAAGGATGAGGAAAAACTGAGGAGAGTGAATGACACAGCCGAAGGGCTGAGGAAAGACAGTGGATGGTGAATGAAGTAGCCGAAATGCTGAGGAAAAACAGAGTTAATGAAACAGCTGTAAGTCTGAGGAAAGACAATAAATGAAACAGTTGGAAGGCTCAGCAAAGCCAGAGGAGAGTGAACGAAACAGCCGGAAGGCTGAGAAAAGAAAGAGTAGAGCGAAGGAAGCAGTCTGAAGGCTATGGAAAGACAGAGGACGGTGAATGAATCAGCCGGAAGGCTGAGGAAAGACAGAATAGTGAATGAAGGAGCCAAAAGGCTGAAAAAAAGACAGATAGTGAATGAAATAACCGGAACGATGAAGAAAGAAGATGGAAAGTGAATGAAGCAGCCAAAAAGCTGAATAAAGAAGGAGACGAAGAGTGAAAGAAGCAGCATGAAGGCTGAGCAAGGAAGGAGCAGAATGAAAGAAGCAGTTGTAGGAGTAGGAAGAAGAAAATCAAAAAAACTCTGATGGGACAATAAGAAGATGGAGAATAAGACAAAAATGGACAGAAAAAAGAAGTAAGGAGAGGAAGAAAAAGATGAGAAGATAATGAAACACAACACACACAGAAAAAGGAAAGAAGCCCAAAAGGAAAAAAAAAGCATACAACGGAGAGAAGAGAAAAACATGAGGAGACAAAATGTCGGAGGAAAAGGAGGCCAAAAAAAGACCAATAGCTAAAAAAAAAAAAAAAACTACAAGAAGGAGACAGGAGCAGAAGACCAAAAAGCACATAAAAAAAAAAATTACAAAATGAAGAGAAAAGAAAAAAAAAAAGAAGAGAAAAAAGGCAAAAGAGAAAAAGAAAAAAAAGACAAAATAAGCACAAGAATAAGACACGAAAGTAGAAAACAAAAAAACAAAAACTAAAAGGAAGAACAGACATAACGAAAGAGTGTGGGAGGGGGGCGCCTGCCCGCCTCCGCACGCACGCACGCAGACACACACACACACATACATACGAAATTGAGGATGATACAAAAGAGCATAACACAAACAAAAAAGGAGAAAAGGACGACAAAGAAGCACATGCAGAAAAACAAGAAACTAGCGAGACTAAACTCAGAGGCATCAAGTCAGCATACTCAACCCACAGCTGCCAAGTCCATGAGAATAAACCCAGAGGTGTCAAAGCCCGCCAGACCTGACCCAGAGGTGTCAAAGCCCGCCAGACCTGACCCAGAGGTGTCAAAGCCCGCCCGACCAGACCCAGAGGTGTCAAAGCCCGCCCGACCAGACCCAGAGGTGTCAAAGCCCGCCAGACCCGACCCAGAGGTGTCAAAGCCCGCCAGACCTGACCCAGAGGTGTCAAAGCCCGCCAGACCCGACCCAGAGGTGTCAAAGCCCGCCAGACCTGACCCAGAGGTGCCAAAGCCCGCCAGACCTGACCCAGAGGTGTCAAAGCCCGCCAGACCCGACCCAGAGGTGTCAAAGCCCGCCAGACCTGACCCAGAGGTGTCAAAGCCCGCCAGACCCGACCCAGAGGTGTCAAAGCCCGCCAGACCCGACCCAGAGGTGTCAAAGCCCGCCAGACCCGACCCAGAGGTGTCAAAACCCGCCAGACCTGACCCAGAGGTGTCAAAGCCCGCCAGACCTGACCCAGAGGTGTCAAAGCCCGCCAGACCTGACCCAGAGGTGTCAAAGCCCGCCAGACCCGACCCAGAGGTGTCAAAGCCCGCCGGACCAGACCCAGAGGTGTCAAAGCCTGCCGGACCAGACCCAGAGGTGCCAAGCTAGCCAGACCAGACCCAGAGGTGCCAAGTCCAGCAGATCAGACCCAGAGGTGCCAAGTCCAGTAGACCAGACCCAGAGGTGCCAAGTCCAGCAGACCAGACCCAGAGGTGCCAAGTCCAGCAGACCAGACCCAGAGGTGCCAAGTCCAGCAGACCAGACCCAGAGGTGCCAAGTCCAGCAGACCAGACCCAGAGGTGCCAAGTCCAGCAGACCAGACCCAGAGGTGCCAAGTCCAGCAGACAAGACCCGACCCAGAGGTGCCAAGCCAGCCAGACCAGACCCAGAGGTGCCAAGTCCAGCAGACAAGACCCGACCCAGAGGTGCCAAGTCCAGCAGACAAGACCCGACCCAGAGGTGCCAAGTCCAGCAGACAAGACCCGACCCAGAGGTGCCAAGTCCAGCAGACAAGACCCGACCCAGAGGTGCCAAGCCAGCCAGACCAGACCCAGAGGTGCCAAGTCCAGCAGACAAGACCCGACCCAGAGGTGCCAAGTCCAGCAGACCAGACCCAGAGGTGCCAAGCCAGCCAAACCAGACCCAGAGGTGCCAAGTCCAGCAGACAAGACCCGACCCAGAGGTGCCAAGCCAGCCAGACCAGACCCAAAGGTGCCAAGCCAGCCAAACCAGACCCAGAGGTGCCAAGCCAGCCAAACCAGACCCAGAGGTGCCAAATCCAGCAGACCAGACCCAACCCAGAGGTGCCAAGCCAGCCAGACCAGACCCAGAGGTGCCAAGTCTTCATACCTAACCCAGATGAGTTAAGTCCACTAGACTGAACCCACTGGCATTAAATCTGCTAGACATAATCCACCGGCATTAAGTCTTCAAAACTCAACCCAGAGGAGTTCAGTTTGTGAGACCCAACCGGAAGGCATTAAGTCTGCGAGAGCCAACCCATGAGGTGTTATGTCTGTGAGACAAAACCCAGAGGAGTTAAGTTTGTAAAACCCAACCCACCAGTGTTAGGCATGTGAGACTGACCCCACCAGTGTTAAGTCTGCAAGACCCGGCCCAAATGTGTTAGTTAATGAGACCAAACCCAGCGGCATTTAGTCCTCAAGACTCAACCCAGAGGCATTCAGTACGCAAGGCCATATCCAGAGAGTTGAGACTGCTAGAAAAAGAAAGAAAGAAAGGATGCAGAAGAAGAAAAAAGATACTGAAGAGAAAGAAAAAAGACAGTCAAATGGAAGACAAAAAAATAACAAAAAACATGGCAAAAGAAAGAGCAAAAAACAAAAATATGAGAAGAAAGAGGAAAAAAAAAACAAAATGATGAGAAGAAAGAGAAAAAAAAACAAAAAGATGAGAAGAAAGAGAAAAAAAACAAAAAGATGAGAATAAAGAGAAAAAAAACAAAAAGATGAGAAGAAAGAGAAAAAAAACAAAAAGATGATAAGAAAGAGAAAAAAAAAAACCCCCAAAAGATGGAGAAAAAAAAAGAAAGACTGAAAAGACCAAAAAAAAAGAAAAACAAAAACAAACAGAGAAAGGCAGAAAACAACAAGGAGAATGAAAAGAGAGGACATGAAAAGAAAAGTAAAAAAAAAAAAATATATATATATATCTAGTTCAAGAAGAAACGAAAAACGAGAGAAAATATGAATAAGAAAGGAAAAAAGGTGCAGAGGAATAAGATGAATATGGGGGGGGGGGGGGGGGGGAGGAGGAAGAAAAAGAAAGATAAAAAAGAAATGATGAAAAAAAAAAAAAGAGAGGACAAGCAAAAAAGGTGACAAAAAAAGGAGATAAGAGTAGGAATGCACACAGTCCTACCTATCTGGTGCTATCCACAGCCTGGCCTGAGGTACTGCGTTGTCCACCAATCCAACTCCACATCTGAGAGTGTTCCAAGAAGAATTCCTCCCAGCATTCAGCTTCAGCATCTGTTTCAATCAGACAAACAGACACTTCATTGAAAATCATTCTACAACTATCCAGCAGCACTGGTACTATTCAGAGCTATGTATAGCCAATGCTGCTCTATTTATGTCAAACTTGGACAAATAAACAGATCTTTAAGAAATTACAAGCAGTATAAATAAAAGCAATAAATACCACAGAAAAAATGGGAAAAAATCAACAGGTCTTCAGAGAACTTTCTGAACAACATAAACACTAACACAATCACAGTGAACAAAAGAAACCAGCTAGTGATTCTGTGAAAAGATGCATCTTATCTGTGAGGTAAGGTAAAGGTTAAAATCTCATTTCCATGCCATTAAGGCATATTGGGAAGTACAGTGTTAAGCCCATATTTTCCATGACCTTCGGTGCATGAAAGTTTGATGTGGTCAGGGTGTAATCTATAACCTTCTAGCTTTTTTGCAAGAATCTGATGATCAGTCATATTGAAGGCTTTCTTGAAATCAACAAAGACAACGCCACCCAATTTATCATCATTTATGTCAAATAGCCAGTTTTCAGTAATTTTAGTTAACGCTGTATGACAGGACTAATTTGGTCTAAAACCTGATTGTCTATTAGTAGACTGTTTTCCTGGATGTGGAGCAATGTTAACTTTTGTATATGTTTTTCAAGAGGTTTAGATAATTATGACAAAATGGAACTAGGTTTATAGTTTGAGAGGTCACTAGTCTATCCAGATTTTAAAAAAGGAAACACTTGAGAGAGTGAGAGAGAGAGAGAGAAGTTGTGAGCAAGACAGAGTGAGACTTGACTTTGACTTTTCCGATTCCCGGGTTTACGAGTTTTCACTCTTTTTTCCCTTGTGCCAGATAATGAAACGTAGAGGTTCTCTTCAGCTGTTCTACATCTCCATACAAAATGTCGATAAATGAGGAGTTTGGTGGTATCAGGTTCTTCTGAAGGTACTTCACTTCAGTCCAGCAGTGGTGCTTAACAGTTTCTTCTCGTCTGTTGCAGTGCATGCATTTATGATGTATGGCCAGTGGTAACTCTGTGTAAGTGCCTATTGAGGGTAATGTCCTGTTCTCAACCTGAAAATTGTGCATTGGTCTCTATGACATAAGCTGTTGATGTGGTCTCCGGGGTTAGGCTTTGGCAGGTTTGTATACAGGGATCTTCCATTTGGAATACCAGGCCAGCTATCCATCCACTGCTGCTTGCAGTTGTTGTGTATAATGTGTTTAGCTGTTCTCATGTTGGTGGAGATGTGGGGCTGTGACATGGTGGCTGCACTCTTTGCCAGTCTGTCACCACGTTCATTTCCTTTGCTATCTATGTGCCCTGGTATACACTGTAGGGTGATCTTGATGTCATAGGAGGCGAGTTGGTTTATTGCAGTATGTCAGTTGTAATGTGATCAGCTGATGGTATCCAGTTTTCAAGAGCCTGTAGAGTAGACTGGGAGTCTGAGAAAATAACAAGGTTTTTTGGGTGAGAGGCACTGTTTTTGTATTTGGTGATGGTGGCTGCTAATATTGCCTCCATCTCTGCATCATAATTGGAGCAGCAAGATCCACAAGGAGCAGAAATGTGGCGTGTCTGGAAACATTTTGAGTACTTCATATCCTGCATTGTCTGTTTCCTTGAACTCTGACCCATCAGTGTATGCATAGATTCAGCCCTTAGGGTATGATTCTATGGTCTCTAGTGCACACAGTTTTAGGGTGTTGGGATCTGATGATTTGTTCACTAATTTGTTCTTCAGTCTGGTGTTAGTTTGAGGAAATGTGTAGTTTGTGTTTGGTGGGATGTCTGGTACTTTTGTAAATTCTCTGTCTTCAGAGAGTTTGTGTCTTGTATTTAACTGTTCTGCTATGTGCACTGGAGTTTTCAGTTTCTCTATTATTATGCTTCCATTTATCAACCACTATTCTTTTAGGATGATCTCTCTCTCTCTCTCTGAACCTTAAGTGCCCAGGGCACATGGGGCTTCCGCAAGGGTTTTCCACAAATGCCTGTCCTTCGCCTTTTTTTCTGCTCTTGCACAGGTGAGCCCTCTATTGCTCAACATCCTTTCTGTTGTTCTTCTCCATGTCTCTTTTGGTCTACCCTTACTTCTGCTCCCCTGTGGTGTCCATCTTAGTGCTATTTTTGGTAGTGAGTTGTCAGTCATTCGGAGCACATGTCCCAACCATCGCCATCGTCTTTCCTCAATAATTGTTGTCAGTGGTTTCATCTGCATTTCTGCTAATAAGATGTTATTTCTTATGGTGTTTGGCCAAAATATTTTTCTAATTCTTCGTAAGCATTTAGTCTGGAAAGAATTCAACTTGTTTTCTATGGTTTTGGTGATTTTCCAGCATTCACTTCCATAGAGTAGTACACTTAGAACATTACTCTTAAATATCCTGATTTTTTATTTATGCTTAGTTTATTTGATTTCCATATATTCTGCAGCATTGCAAAAGCCTGGTTTGCTCTAGTAAGTCTGCTGTTGATGTCCTCTGTGCTGTCTCCATTTTCTACTACTCTGCTGCCAAGGTATACAAATTCGTTGACCTCCTCCACTAACTTGTTATCTACTCTGAGTACATTTCTGTTGTTCACATTTTGCTTCATTAACTTTGTCTTTCCTACATTGATCTTTAGTCCTATGTTGTTTGCATTCTGAGTTAGCTTGTTTATTTTATCTTGCATATCTTTGTGACTGCTTGATAACAGACAAATGTCGTCCGCAAAGTCAAGGTCCTCCAGCACTGTGTCAAGGGTCCATTGTAATCCTCTGCGTTTGTCTGATGTTGCCTCCTTCATTAACCAGTCTACTGCCAAGATAAATAATGTTGGTGATAGTACACATCCCTGTTTCACTCCTGTTTGTACCCTAAAGCTGCTGGAGGTATGTTCTCCACAGATAACTTAGCACTGAAAACCCTCGTATAGGGCTTTGATTACATTTACTATTTTATGGGGGAGGCCATGCCATCTTAGGATTTTCCACAGTGCATCTCTGTTGACACTGTCAAAGGCTTTCTCAAAATCTATGAATAATGCATATGTTGTACTATGCCACTCATTTGCCTGTTCTAATATTTGTCTAAGTACAAATATGTGGTCTATGCATGATCTTCCTTTCCTAAATCCTGCCTGCTCTTTCCGAAGTTTTTCCTCAAGTGTTGGTACAATTCTGTTGATGATTATTCTGCAAAATACTTTACTGGTGAGTGGCAGTAGGGTAATGCCTCTCCAGTTCCCGCAATCTCTGAGGTCACCCTTCTTTGGTAGTTTTACTATAAGACCAGTTTTCCACTCCTCTGGGGCTTTTTCTAAATCCCAAATTTGTTGTAATATCTGGCAAAGTTGTTTTGGTGTTTCTATTTCTTCTGCTTTCAACATCTCAGCAGTCACTTCATCTTCACCTGGTGCCCTGTCTGATTTTAGCTTCTTTATCACCTCTTTTACTTCATTTATTGTTATTGGTCCTGTATTGATGTTTAGTTCCGTTTTTGCTTCAGGATGATCTGGGGGCATCAATTTCACATGCAGCTGTGGGTGTTGATCTCATTGCCCCACAAATGAAATGAACGGCTTGGTTCTGGATTCTGTCAATTTGTGTACGAGAGCTCTTTGATGATGTGACCTGTAGGGGGAGTTTGTAATCTATTATAGATCTAACATATCCTGTGTAAAGTTGTCTGACTGTTGCTTTGTCAGCACCCTAGGATGTACTTGCAAGTCACTTGAGTCAGTTTAGTCTTATGGATGCTTTTTCTGCTAGTCCATCCATGAACTTTTTAAAGTTAAATTTTCTGTCTAGTTTCACACCAAGGTATATTGCATTTTTTTTTCTTTCATGATTTCAGCACCATCAAGAGCTATTTTCAGTTCAGTCTTTGCTAGTTTGTTGCTAAGAGTGAAGACTGTATATGTAGTTTTACTAATGTTGATCTTCAACTTCCAGAAAATGCAGTAGGCTGATATGGTGAGGAGGGCTCTATTAAGTCTCTCAGCAGCCAGCTGCAGGTCTGTTCCACCAGTCCATATGATAAGCTCATTGGCAAACATGGTTTTGTGGGTGTTCAACAGGTTGGGTAGGTCATTTAAAAAGATTATGAACAAGGTGCAGTTAAGAGTAAAACCTTGTGATAGGCCTTCTCCAGGGTGCATTTTTTTTTAGAGTTATTGACTTGAGTCTGTAAGGGGTCCTGTTACTCAGGTAGCTTTTAACCCATTGATACATTTTTCCATGTATGCCCATGTTTTGAATCTTTAACAATAGGCCTTTTTCACCAGACCCTGTCATATGCCTGCTGGAAGTCTACAAAAACAGCAGCTACAGAGTTTCTCTTGTGTAAAAAACTGTCTTTTACACTTTGAGTGAAGAGAAATAGCTGGTCTTTGGTTCTTGATCCTTTATGGAAGCCTTCCTGAAAGATATTGAGGGACCCCGAGGATGAATGAATGAATGAATGTATAATCTTTATTTTTCAAGGGTAAAGAAGTGGGCACAAGGATGCCAACCACCAGTACAGTCTATTGTTGAGCATTCATTCTGCTAGCTTTCTGATGTTGGAAGTCAGTGAGATTTGTTTAAAGCTTTTTAGGTCATTTTCTGGATTTCCTTTTTTCAGGATAGGTCTAACTATGGCTAACTTCCAAGATTTTTGTAGTACTCCACTTTGCCAGGTCTTGTTAATGAAGTTTAGCAATGTGGACTTTCCTACAGGGCCCAGATGAAGGATCATTTCATTCAATATTTTGTCTGGTCCTGGTGCTTTTCTTAGTTGTAGCTTACCCATAGCACTCTGGAGTTCATGGATGGTAAAGTTTTCCTAAAAAAGTGGAATGTTTGCCAAGCTAGATTTCTCTTTACTTCTCAGAACACCTTGTCAAGTACTTTCCTGTTGGAGGATTTGTTGCTGGCAGCAAATAATTTGTTAAAAGTACTGGCTTTGTCTGGGTCACTTGAGAGGACTTGACCAGAGATTCGCATTGGATTAAGGTTAGTTTTTTTCTTGACATGTTATCTAAGAGTTTCCAAGCCTTCTTTCCTTCAGTTCTGAGGATGAGATTGCTGTATATGCTTAACTACTTCTCTTTCTTTGCTATTTTAGTTTTGAGTCTTACCGTAGCTGTTAGTTTATTGTACTCTATTCTGTTTTCTGGAGTAGGGTTTTATTCTGCATCCTTCCTGGTTGCTCTTCTCTTTTTTGACTAAGTCTTCCAGAGATTTTGTCCAGAGGGAGCTATATTTCTTTCTGCATCCTCGGGGAATTCATTTGTAGGCTACTCCAAGTATGGCTTGGATTATGTTAGTGTAGAGTGTGTCAATGTTTGTGTTATTTAATTTTGATAGGTTTTTATTTGTTTGTGTTCTGAATTTTTCCCATTCTACTTTTCTATAATTCCAGTGAGGGGGTTTGTGTGGTCTTTGGTTTTGTGTGTGAGAAATATGTAAAAGGATGGGGTGATGGTCACTTCCTATGTCATCAAGCACTCTGAGAGTACTATCATTGTGGATGTCTGCTGAGACAATGGTGAGGTCAGGTCTGTATGTGTATCCAGTGGCTCTGTGGAGGAGTGTTGGTGGCGAGGAGGAGTCTTGCAATATCATCATGTTGCTGGTGTTGCACAGCTCTTCAATGTTGTTTCCCATAGGGTTTCGGTCTTTGTATCCTAGTGATGGTAGATGTGCATTAAAATCTCCTGCAATGATAGTTTTCTGCATGTCTGTGCTGTGTATGTTGATTTGATTTCAGAATTTGGGGGACAATAAACATTATACAAAGTGTACCGCAGTCCATCATGCCATACTGTTATCTCTTGGATATCATTCTCATTGCACTTCCTGTTTTTAACTTCTTGGATGTCATTTCTCAAGAGGGTGGCAATACCCCTGCATTTACCACATTCACATTTGTACATGGTGTATTCAGGCACTGAGTGATCTTTTCCATACAGAAGGGTTTCTTGCATGATCGCAACACGGATGTTGACTTTTTTCAGCTGTCTGCTTAATTCTGAGGCCTTTGGTCTAAGTCTAGAAATGTTGATTTGAGGAATGTTTTGTGTGCCCCTTGTAGCCGATTTTTCACTCAGGGTAGCCAGGGGCTGAACCACATGGTACGGACCTTTTATGAGGCAATGCCCGGGCTTGAATGGTTTTCTTTTTTTTATTTCCAACATTTTCATATTGTGGTTTTCGTCCTAAGTCTTTCTTTCATACCCAGGAGGCCTTTCCAGTGAGAAGCTGAGATCAGCCCCCGAGTGTAACACTGACCCGTCCAACGGCTTTGAGACAGTTTCACAGAGACACTCCAACTTTGGGATGAGGGGTCTGATGGTGCTTCAATGATGTCCATTCCCCGCCACCTATAGTCTGCTGGCTGCTTTGTTTGCCTCATTCTGATAGCCATCGTTGTAGAGACCTATAGGCTTGTCATGTCCTGGACTTGTTGATTTCCATCAGACTTTCCCCATCCCTGCAGGCGAGCTCTGTGTTCCCATCCATCTACCATCCTGAACAGCCTGGCACGACCCCAGGCCAAGATCTCAGCCCCACCTATTGACAGATGTGCAATGTAAAAAACTGAGGGCTTTCTATCTTAGGAGGGGTATTTGTGCTTGTCAGTTTTCTCACACGTGAGTGAGTTGTCTTAGCGTACATAGCATTTTGCCTGAATAATCTGACACTTCTGTAATAAACAAGAGGCTACCAGCAGGTTTCTCAGTTCTATGTTCCCTTTTTATTTTACAGAAAGTTTTCTGTTCCCTAAAAATTCTGTCTTAAAGAGGGTAGACAGAGTGTGAGAGAGAGAAAGTGTGAGCAAGATAGTGAGAGAAAGAGAAAGTGTGAGCAAGACAGAGAAAGAGTAAGAGAATGAGAGAGAGAGAGGAGAGTCATTTTGGTGCTTCACAATATAGTAGCCCTAGGAGGGAGGTTCTGAGAAAAAACTCATAAGACTGACCAAGTAGCATAGAAAAAAGAAAAGGATTTCAACTGATTGGAAACAGTAAGGATTGTACAAGATAGAGAAGTATCTTCAACTGCAACACCATCCACACTGAATGATTGGTTGCACAGAACTGAGAAACACTAATATTTAAAGTAAGTACACAATTTACAAATTTCCTTTATAACAAGGTAAACATTATATACTTGAAATAATAAGTGAACCTTTCATGCTACCTTCAGTGATCCAGTTGCAGCTTACATCAGTGAGAGAGGGAGGGAAGACTCATGCATCTCAAATCCAGATCCTTCGTTTGCAACTAATAACACAGCTGAACATGCTGTCTCCAACAATGACGACACTGACGGTGACAGTGGCGTTGTCATCTCCTGAGATATGAGAACCAGTCCTGCAAGCCTTGGTATCATAGGAACATATAAAACTACAGTACAGACATGACCAATGCCTTCTCACAAAAAAAAAACAAACATGACAATACTGAATATGATTTGCTCTGAACGCAGACACCATGAGAAAACAATAAGCTTAGCTCACATCACATAATATGCAAACCTAATGAACAGCATTTTAAAAAAGTAACAAAGGCATCATTATTTCAATAGAAGAAGCATATCTCTATTTTCTACCAGCACAAAACTAAAAAAAAAAAAACAAACTTCTAACCACAAAATTAAACTATTGGCAATGGAAGAGTGTTCTGTGCAGTTGTGTTCACTAAACTTTGTATAAGTAGAGATGTAATTCACTTGCTCTATTTAATTTTCTGTTTGAAAGAATGAACAAATATTCACTGACTACACTTGAGTATATGAGAATAATTTCTAACACTTTTGTGAATGGACAATTTTAAAACATAAATTTTAAATTCTGTCTTTTCTTACAGGCTTTGACTTCAGAAGTTTCCACAACACTTGGGACTACAGAGACAAGTATAAGAGCAAACTCCCACCAGAAACCATGGATGAAACCAAACTGTAGACAACACATTCTCTTAGAAATGAACTGTAATCACAGTGCCACTCTCCCATGATACTCTACGTTCTTAGAAAAATGTGACCCATAAACAAGTTTCCCCCCAGTAGAGAGACTGACAGGTGTAAACAAGTTATTGATTTATACACAAGAATTTTGAAAGTCACTGAACAAAGTTCAGCAAGAAAGTTAATGTTTCTGTTTGGAAATTTGAACATTTAAATATACACAAAATCCATCCCTTAAACGGAACATCAAAATTGTGAAGAAAGAGATTTGTCAAGTCTATTTTAGAACATAAACATTAGCTGGTGGTGGTCTTTAGAGGAGGGGGTTAGGAGACTGTCAGAACAGTGCACTCTTTCTTTGATTAGCTATTTGAATGAATGATTGTCTAAATTTATAAAGAGATTATCACAGAGAATTTGGAAGTAAGAGTGGGGGTGTTATTATGTAGATTAATATAAAATCATTCATTCACTTTACATGTGAGAAAACTGTTTTTGAAACAAATTAAAATTATGAGTAAGTGAATATGTGTGTGAGTAAGTGAATATGTGTGTGAGTAAGTGAATATGTGTGTGAGTAAGTGAATATGTGTGTGAGTAAGCTTGAGTGAATGAGTCTGAGTGAGAGAGAATGAGGAAAAAAGTGTGTCTGTGTGTGTGTGTGTGTGTCTATGTGTGTCTGTGTCTGTGTGACTGTGTTTGTGGCTGCGTGTGTGTAGTAAGTGTTAGCAAGTGAGACAGAGAGAGAGAGTGAATGTATTTGTGAGTGAGTGATAGTAAGTGTGAGAAAGCAAGTGAGAAAGAGAGAGTGAATGTATTTGTGAGCAAGTGATAGTAAGTGTGAGAAAGCAAGTGAAAGAGAGAGAGAGTTTATTTCTGAGTGAGTGATAGTAAGTGAGAAAAAGCAAGCGAGAGAGGGAGCAAATGTTTTTGTTAGTGTGTGATAGTAAGTGTGAGAAAGCAAGTGAGTGAAAGAGAGAGAGAGAGAGAATGAGAGAGAGAGAATGAGAGAGAGAGAATGTATCTGTGAATAAGTGATAGTAAGTGCGAGAAAGCAAATGAGAGAGAGTGTGAATGTATTTGTGAGCGATAGTAAGTGTGAGAAAGCAAGTTAGAGAGAGAGAGAGAGTGAATGTATTTGTGAGTGAGTGATAGTAAGTGTGAGAAAGCAAGTGAGAGAGAGAGAGTGAATGTATTTGTGAGTGAGTGATAGTAAGTGTGAGAAAGCAAGTGAGAGAGAGAGAGAGTGAATGTATTTGTGAGTCACTGATAGTAAGTGTGAGAAAGCAAGTGAGAGAGAGAGAGAGAGAGAGAGAGTGAATGTATTTGTGAGTCACTGATAGTAAGTGTGAGAAAGCAAGTGAGAGAGAGAGAGAGAGAGAGTGAATGTATTTGTGAGTGAGTGATAGTAAGTGTGAGAAAGCAAGTGAGAGAGAGAGAGAGAAGAATGTATTTGTGAGTTGGTGATAGTAAGCGTGAGAAAGCAAGTGAGAGAGAGGGTGAATGTATTTGTTTGATAGTAAGTGTGAGTAAGTAAATGAATGTATTTGTGAGTGTGCATGAACATGATTGAATGAGTGATTGAGTAATATTGATTGAATAAGTATGAATAATTATAGGTTAATGTAAAGTGTGATAGTGTTGGGGGTTGAGTGAGTGACAGTTAGTTT
This sequence comes from Achatina immaculata, assembly GCA_009760885.1. Classification (NCBI taxonomy): domain Eukaryota; kingdom Metazoa; phylum Mollusca; class Gastropoda; order Stylommatophora; family Achatinidae; genus Lissachatina; species Lissachatina immaculata. The sequence goes on along the minus strand of CM019709.1, from coordinate 29,541,082 downwards.
GAGAGAGAGAATGCATTGGTGTGAGGGAGCCTGTGCGTGCATTAATATGTGAATTTGAGTGTGTGTGTGTCGGTGTGAATGTCAGAGACTGTCTGAGTGAAGTGTGAGACTATGAGTGAAACACTGTGTGAGTAATTGTGCACAACAAAGAGTGAGGGTCTGTGTGAAAGTGAGTGAATGTTACTGTGTAAGACAGTGTATGACTGAGTCTTTGTGTGAGTGAGTGTGTGAGAAGGAGGGAGATATGGGAGCCATCTTTCTGGCATGGCCAACCAGTAGGGCTGGTTCCAAATGCATCACGTGTAGATAGAGAGGGCTACCATGGATAAATAACAGGAGTGAATGATTTCACTTCAATTTTGTGATTTGTTTTCGTGAGGTAAGGCACTAATTTAAAATGTGTGCCGTTCTTGGTATATATATATATATGTGCCTAATTGGGATAGGGTAGTTTTGTGTTATAAATCAAAGTATCCCACCTCCTCTGTAGTGTTGTTTTTGTAAGGTTTATGTGTGAAGATGAGGGGTATTATAATTATGCACATGAATAATAGGAACTGGATAGCAACTGTTGGTTAGAAACGTATTCCTTCATTAAAGGTATCTAGTGCATTTATAAGAGAAGCTCATATTTCATTGATTATGTGAGTATCATTTTTATTGTATTGATTATATAATGATTACACTGATGATTACATGCATATATAGTGAGGTTGAGCATGACAAGAAGCTATGGAAGAAGGGAGGAAGGAATTAGGGAAGAAAGGAGACGGTTGCGCAGGCAACAGAATAGTACTGAATTAAGATAGAAGGCTACCAGGTGCAGAATGCACCGACGACCAAAGTCGTATGTTAAAGAGTGTGGAGGAAAGTAGAGAAGGGAGAGACAGAATGAGCTACCAGGTGCACAGGCACCAATGACCAAAGTCATAAGGTAGAGGACAGAGGGAGAAGATGTGGGACTAGAAGAAAGGTAGGACCCAAGAAACAGCTGATGTATGTAGGGAACTAGTAGAAATGGAACTCATGACTGAGACAATCAGACAGTTGATATTAATGAGCCATGCTAGTATGATCATTGGCATTTATGTTGTGTCATGTACTCTGTGTTTGTATGTGTGGTGTACATGGATAATTAACATCTTAAATAATGATTGCCGTCCCAATATTGCAAGTCTGACACAGGTAGAGAGAGGACCTACACAATAGTGAAGTACCTTATTACATCGTAAGAACCTATTATATCATAAGAACCAAGGATAACCACAAAAATAAAATACCAATAATTATAACAAGTTTACAAGTGTGTAAGAGTGTGACAGATTGAGTGTAAGTATGCACATGACATAATGAGTGTGACTGAAGGAGTTAGTGAGCGTTAACAATTTTGAGTTAATGAATTTGAGTGAATGAGTACAGATTTATGTAAAGTGTAATTGTGAGTGAGTAAGTGTGAGTGAGAAGAGTAATTGTGAGTGTGGGAGAAAGTGAAATAAAGTGAGTGGGAGGAGTGTATTAGTATGACAGAGTGTGAGTGTGCACGAATGTGTGTGACTGTCAGCATGTATGAGTGAATGTGTGTGAGTAAGTTTAAGTGAATGAGTCTGTGTGAGAAAGAATAAGTAGTGTAAAGTGTGAGGGACAGCGTGAGTGAGTGATAGTGAGTATGAGTGTGATAATGGGTGAGTGTGGCTATCAGTGACTGTGTGTGTGACTGAGTGAAAGTGAGTGTGAGTGACTGCATGAATAAATGTGCATAAGTGAATGTAAGAGTGAGTAATGTGCACAAGTGAGTGTAAGAGTGAATGTGTGTGTGCGCGAGTGAAAAAAAAAGGAGGGGGGGGAGGGAATCTGAGCAATGATGATGATCCAAACCATAAACAATAAAAAAAAAAATAGAGTTTTCAGAAGACTGAAAATGTTTTTTTAAATGTGACAATATATATTTTATGACAGTTAATTATAACTACTTTGAAACTTGTATGAATGTGACTATAATGATTTCTGTTAAGTATGCGTCAGTGATGAGTTTAAATATGAGATATGTACAAATGTTAGTTTCATTGTTGCTTCTTGCTGTTGAGAGCTGATGTGAGTTATGCAATTTGGCAGTCGGACCTACAACTAACATGAGGGTTGGTGAATCATAGCCAGCCAAGACCCTGTCTCACCTCCCTGCTGGTACCCCCAGTAACAAGCCTAGTTTGGCTAATACTGTGGGGATCAGCATAGTCCCCATGGTGGTGGAGTCTGTTAAAGAAGTATTACACACACACACACACCAAACTCCTTACAGATTTTGCTCTACTTGGGAACTGCAGAAACAAAAATCCGCCATAAATCAGCCCAATCTGACAATGCTGTGCCTCAACATCCTCACTGTAACGGATGCAAAAAAAAACATCAGTGAAAGTTCCAGGGAATGAATGAATAAATAATCTTTATTTTTAAATGGTAAAGAATTGGGCACCCAGGCCCGTCTTACATTCTGCCCTTCATCACTCCATCTTTCATTCTTCCCACCACTCAATTTAATACAAGTATACAAATTACATTAGGGAAAAAGCATATCAAAAGAGTGTAAGATTAAACTATTACATTCAAAGTAAAAGAGAAGAAGTAGTTAACCTAATAAAATAGCACACACATACATAATCAAAATACATTGTCAGTACAATAACATATGTTTTTTTTAACAAACATTAAAATAATTTCTAACACTATCTAACAAGTTACACTTCGAACTATGTCATTTTAGTATTTGATAGCTGACAAGTCAGGGGTTGAGAGATTGCTGGTTATTCTATGGAGCATATAATTACAAGCAGGTAAATAATGAAACAGGTTTGAGTTAAAGGATAGGGTATTACTAGTGGATTTTAAATGTAGGGGAGGGTGTTCCAGAGCTGTACTGCAGAATATGCAAGGCTTTTCTTGTACAGATGTTTAGGAAGAAGACAGTTTAAACGCTGGCTATATTTAGTGTTATACGTAAACAGTGACCACAAGTAAGGTGGAGCAGTGTGCAACAGAATTCTGTGAACAAACTTAACTTTGTTAAAAATGACTCTATATTTGTGGGGGAGAATTTTGAGTTGTTTGTGTTGATCTACAGTCTGTACTGGGTGTTTGTCACAAATCAGATTTAATGCTCGTTTGTGAAGTGAGTCCTTTTTGTGGAGACAGAAGAAGACAGCTGATTGCTCTCCATGGTCATTTTAAAGTTGTTCAGTATGCTTTCTTAAGTGCTTGATATTATTAAAATGAAGGTTGATATTTTGTAGTTTAACACATTGTCATGGCTTTGATGTCAAGGCACTGCCTAGCAAGTGATACAGAGATCAGTTTAGCTTAAATTGTGATGCAGCTCACTATGAGGGCATCCATCTTCTTGCATGTGCTCACAGGAGTGATAAAAAGCATGGAAGTCAATTATCACCAAAATATCAAAGGACATCTGTATTCTTGGAAGTGCTCGGGGGGAGAGATGAAAAGTATGGAAGCCAACTATCACAAAAAATATCAAAAGACATCTGTCTTCTTGTATACATTCAGGGGAATGATGAAAGGCATAGACGACAATTATCATCAAAAATATCAAAGGACATCTGTCTTTTTGCATGTGCTCAGGGAAATGATGAAAAGTAAGGAAGACAATTAATACCAAAAATATCAAAGGATGTCCGTCTCCTTGCATGTACTCAGAGGAATGATGAAAGTCATGAAAGCCAATTATCACCGAAAAGATTAAATGACATCCATCTTGCATGTGCTCAGGATGATGATGAAAGGCATTGAAACCAATTGTCACCAAAAATATAAAAGGTCATCAGTCTACTTGCATATACTCAGGTGAATGATGAAAAGCATGTAAGTAAATTATCACTAAAAATATCAAATGATATTTGTCTTTTTACTTACAAATAGAAGAAGGATGAAAGGCACTGAAACCAATTATCACCAAAAATATCAAATGATATCCATCTTTATACATGTGCTCAGGTGGAATGATGAAATGCATGAATTCCCACCAAAATATCAAACAACATCTGTCTTCTGACAAGTGTTCAGGAAAATGATGAACGGCATGGAAGAAACTTGTCCCCAAAAATATCAAAGGACATTTGTCTTCTTGCATATGCTCAAGCAAATGATATAAGAAATGGAAGCAAATTATCAAAGGACAAATTATCAAAGGACAACCATTTTCTTGCAAAATCTCAGGGGATGATAAAAGGCATGGAAGCCAGTTATCACCAAAAAGATTAAATGATATCCATCTTGCATATGCTCAGGATTAAGATGAAAGCCACTGAAACCAATTATCACCAGTAGTATGTGCTCAGGTGGAATGATGAAAGGTGTGAAAGCCAGTTATCACCAAAAATATCAAAGAACATCCATCTCATTGGCTGTGGAAATGGGAATGATGAAAGGCATGGAAGACAGTTATCACCAAAAATATCAATGGACATCCATCTTCTTGCATATGCTGAAGGGAATGATGAAAAGTATGTCGGTGAAGCTGATAGTGCAGGCAAGTTGAAAATTGAGCCATCTGTCAATCAGGTATTGGCATCATTTCAGGCAGCCTATTACCCCTACAGTGATTTGAGCATTGATGAGATGGTAATTGGCTACAAGGGACGCTGGCAGCACAAACAATACAATAAAACCAAACCGTCTAAATATCATATCAAGACGTTTGGCTCCATCACAGGCTATGTTTTCAACCTGTTGCTATATTTCGGCTGTAACACTTCTTACAGCTCTTCCAGTGCTGACAGTAAGGTAAATGCTGTGAAAGTGTTTGATACACTGATGCAGCCACTCACAGCTTTACATCACTTCTATGGAGACAGGTTTTACACCAGTCTTCCACTGATTTCATTTTTGCAGGACAAAGGCCACAATTACACTGGCACCTTGAATGTCTGCTGTAAAGATTTTCCTCCGGAGCTAAAAACTCTGACAATACCTGTAAAAAAGCCCATCTACTATGTGAGAGATGGTGAGCAGCAGATTCTGTGTGTCTCCTGGAAGGAAAAGGAAAAAAAGAAACCTGTCCATGTTGTGACAACACATGGAAAAGCCACCTCAATTTGTGTTGTCAATGAACATGAACCAGAAAAGGAGGAATATGAAAACCCTGACATCATTCACACATACAACCAGTGTATGAATGGGTGCAACAGGATTGACCAAATGGTGTCATACTATGGCTTGCAGGAAAGAAAGACAAGTGAAGTGGTGGAAAAAGATATTCACTTGGATTTTGGAAGTTATTCAGGTGAATGCTCATATATTTGTATTGTGATGAGCCTGCCAGGGAACAGAGATCTCTGGTCTGGTTCAAGGAACAACTCATTGAAGGCCTGAGATCCCTGGCAGCCAACAGCACCAATTCTGGTGTTACTATGTCATCTCACAAAAGAGCAAAACCTGCACCACATAACAGGTTCATAGGTATTCACCTGGTGAAAAGGGGTACCTCAATTGCTCGCTGTGCCTACTGCAGCAGACCAGACAAGGTAGTCTGGACACAGTTCTACTGCACAGGATGCTTGGACAAACCTCATCTGTGTCCAGCAAAATGTTTTTTCAATTATCATCAGCCATCTTGAGCAAGATGATACTGATTTCATAACTTCATTTAGTCTGCATTTTCTGCTTGGGCCACTCTTTGTTCTTTCTTTTCATACCATTCTGACTTGGTTATCTTTATTTCTTATCCATTTCTTGGACTGGACGCAGCAGACGACTGTTGTAAAGTGTTCATGTGCTATTCTGTAAATATTTTTTTTGCTATTTTTTCCACATTTCATGTCTTGCAAATATATTCTGTACATAATGTTTTTTTTTTGCCATTTTTGTACATATGAAATGCTTGTTTTTTTATATTTTTTTTGTCTGCTCGCTGCCAGCTGTAACATTGATAAAAAGTCCTGCACATAAATCTACAGCTGTGTTGGTAAGTAGGCATCACTTTTGTTTAAGTTTTTTAATCTAATAATAGTACTGGTGTTTTAAGTTTTTTAATCTAATAATAGTACTGGTGTTTTCACAAATAAATTATTTATTTTTTATTACTTTATTTATAATAATTACTTTCTATGTCACTAATAGTTTTTTAGTCTAAACATGTTTTCTCATTTTCTCAACAGAATTTTTTTTTCCTACAAAAACTATGCATTCATTTACTTTTTCTTTTCATTTCAGGGCCACCCAGCCAACAGCAGCCCTTTTATCAGTCAGTGCCAGGGTCATCCTGAAGAAAGCTGCAGCTGCCAAATAATTCCTGACCAGGCCAGTCATCACATTACTCTGCACCATAACCAGGTCCTTTTCAGGACCAGGCCAGTCATCACATTACTCTGCACCATAACCAGGTCCTTTTCAGGACCACCCCAATCTTCAAGGAGATTGTTCTCAAACTGAATAATACCAAACTTTGTTCTGCTTCCTTTATCCTTTCTTGCTACTTTCATTGTTCTGCTTCTGTTTTTTTTTTTTTCAATTTGTGTAAAAAGTGATATTTCTTGGAAGGAATTCATTTTATCTTCAAATTATGTGTAACAAGTAGATATTTACAGCTCTTGGTAAGTAGACAACCATTAATTTAGTGTTTTATAGATTTTTTTTTTTTTTGGGAGGAGGGCTACATATTTTGTCTAATTTTCTCAACAGTTATTTTTTCCTACAGAAAATATACATTTCTGGAACCTTTATTCATTTACCTTTTTTTAATGGCTATTTAGTATTTTTTAAACATGGAAATATTATTTTAAATTAAGTTTTTCAATGATACCCTCAATTATCTAAAGACCCGTGCATTTTTGCTTGGCACGCAACGGTACGTCCGCGTTTTTCCTGCCGGCACGGAAAAAGTTAAGATCATCATCATCATCATGTGCTTTTGTTTTATCCGAGATCCAAGAAGGCACAAAGTTGAGTGTCAATAAAATGTAGTGATTTGTTTGTTCTATTTTATGTTGTTTTTTTTTTTTATGTATGAAAGGTACAATATAGAATAATGAGAGAGAGAGAGAGGGAGACAGAGCTGAATAGAGAGAGCTAGAGAGAGCTAGAGAGAGAGGGAGAGAGAGAGCTAGAGAGAGGGAGAAAGATCTTGCAAATTCCCCGTACAGACATGTGGAGCAATGAAAAGATCCATGGGTGGAAAATACTCGTATAACACGAGTGAGTTCAAATGTATTTATAGCCAAGTACAAGGAAAACTATTAAAAGTGTTATAAAAAAAACAAACAATTCTGTTCAAAATAAAAAATAAATAAACATTTGCCTGCAATAAATTATGTAAAAATTTTTTAAAGTCCACATGATTAAATTTCATTCACAAAAGTTATTTTAAAATAACTTGCATGATTATACTGTAGGGTGACCCACACTAAGTAAATTGCCACATTCAGTTTTCAGTTTTTGTTCAGTACATATGTAAAATTTATTATTCTTATTTATGTAGACTTATTTCTAATTATTGTTGTTGTTCTTTCCATTTTGTTATGTTATAGTTTGCAGTCACTTACTTCAACATTTGTTGTAGACTAACTTTTCATGGAAACAATATGAACATTTAACAAGTCCATGATGGAAACTTAAAGAAGTTTATTTTCTCTCTGCCCTACAATGCTGGAAGATTCATCCAATACACAACTCGTAGCACAGTTCAGCACATCTGATGGTTTTCAATCTAGTAATTTAGATCTAAGTTCTCTATCTCGTTCTTCTACAACATCATATCTGTTCTTATTTTATTCTTTGTCTTCTCTGTCTCTGCTGGCTCCTATGTTCTTCTCTCAACAGACACAGTACTAAGTCTCCAGCTCTGACTACTACCTACACTTCTGATATCACTCTTCTCTCAATAGAAACAGTGCTGTCTCCATCTCTTACTACCTACACTTCTGATATGATTCTTCTCTCAACAGACACAGTGCTAAGTCTCCATCTCTTACTACCTACACTTCTGATATGATTCTTCTCTCAACAGACACAGTGCTAAGTCTCCATCTCTTACTACCTACACTTCTGATATGATTCTTCTCTCAACAGACACAGTGCTAAGTCTCCATCTCTTACTACCTACACTTCTGATATGATTATTCTCTCAACAGACACAGTGCTAAGTCTCCATCTCTTACTACCTACACTTCTGATATGACTCTTCTCTCAACAGACACAGTGCTAATTCTCTAGCTCTGACTACTACCTACACTTCTGATATGACTCTTCTCTCAACAGACACAGTGCTAAGTCTCTAGCTCTTACTACCTACACTTCTGATATGATTCTTCTCTCAACAGACACAGTGCTAAGTTTCCATCTCTTACTACCTACACTTCTGATATGACTCTCCTCTCAACAGACACAGTGCTAAGTCTCCAGCTCTGGCTACTACCTACACTTCTGATATCACTCTTCTCTCAACAGACACAGTGCTAAGTCTCTAGCTACCTACACTTCTGATATCACTCTTCTCTCAACAGACACAGTGCTAAGTCTCTAGCTCTTACTACCTACACTTCTGATATGATTCTTCTCTCAACAGGCACAGTGCTAAGTTTCCAGTTCTGACTATTACCTACACTTCTGATATGATTCTTCTCTCAACAGGCACAGCACTAAATCTCCAGCTCTGACTACTCCCTACACTTCTGATATGATTCTTGCTTAGATACTGCTCACAGACTTTTTAACCTTTGTTCTCTTACATGTCTCCCAAACTAATGTCTTTTCTGCTTCAGGTTCTTCTAACAACTACTCCATGCACTGCTTCTCTAACAGCTGTTCTTGATTACAGTTTTTCTAACTAGAGTTCTTGAGTATGTTTTTCTAACAGGTGTCCTTGACCACTTTTTCTATAACAAGTGTCCTTGGCCACTTTTTCTATAACAAGTGTCTTTATAATAAACTAAGATTCTGAACTATTATTATGATGACTGAAGAAGATGCTCTCTGATCAACACATCACGACTGGCCTCCCAGATAATATGAATTTCAATGAATCAAGTCTCTGCACAAGTTACAGATTCCATTTAATTCCTTCTAGTAATAGTTTAGATGTAATAGTTGGTAACATTACTTGGACTAGTAATTGTATCTCCTTGGTTCATCATGGAATCACCTGAACAATGTTTCATAACAACAGATCTATCATATTCTAGATGCAGCACTTCATCAATGTTCTCAACTTCAAAATACTCTACACGTGATACAAGAACTCTATGCTCCATACTATATTAGATCTACATGTGCTCCAACTCCTCGTCTGAATCACTTTACGCGAAGTTTCAAATCTTCATAATCACTTGAAGCACATCTTCAGTCTGTTCTAAAACTGCATTTCGTGAGTATTTATTTTGTCTTCTGTGCGTCTTCTACTTCTTCTTGTCTTCTCTGTCTTTTCTCATTGTTGCTCTGGTTTTCTGCGTTCCCTCAATCTCCTCACTGTCATCATTGGTGTTTTTTTTTTTTTAGTGTTTTTATCCTTGATCACTCTTTTTATAATAAGTTTCTATGATCATTGTTTCTATAATGAGCGGCTTGGACCACTTTTCCTAACTAACTCTTTTCTCTAATGTCTATTATCTGTGATAAAAATGGCCTCAGTTCAATTTCCAACTATTCTTAAGGACAATCTGCAGCCACTAGAATGGTTCCTTATAGCCACACAGTGAGACTTCACATTTACTGTTATTGACTCTTGTACCATTTTACAGTAGTTTACCATTCACTAAATGGATCAGATCATTCTATCAAAACTGTCTAGTGTTATTCTGAGATGTATCACTGTAACTGTCTAGTTGTGGTAGAATTTGGTATATGTTAAAGCTAGTCTGAGCAAAGGGGGATAATTTGGAATAAAAAGGGGTCAAAGGCGAGTAATTTTCTCTTGTGACTGTTTTTCATAAAGGTCTCTTCCTGGACAGGTTTCTTAAGAAAACTCAAGTAGAAATCCTATTTAACAATGAGAGACTAAATATGGGTTATAAAGTGTGTTAGTCAAGTTTTATGAACTCACACAGAGTTATAATTTTTCTTGTTGTAAATGAGGCTTATGTCGCCTTTGCTTTTTGGAATTACAATAGACTTCAAAAATGCTGTACAGGTAACACAGGTATTGACTGGGCACATGAGACCCAACTAGAAGATCTTGATTTTGCTGATGACATAACTCTTATCAGTAACAATGTGAATTCCATGCAAGAAAAAACAGATATCCTGTCTTCACTGGCTAGCAAAATAGGACTTGAAATTAACAAGGACAAAACAAAAATAATGAAACTTCCCATTAACCAAAATGGAAAAATTCACATAGAAGGAAAAGATATTGAAGAAGTCAATCAATTTGTATACTTTGGCAGCTACATAGACCAGGATGGTGACACCAGAAAGGAAGTTAGAATTAGAATTGCAAAAGCAGCATCGATCTTCAAGAATCTTGAGAACATATGGCATTCAAAAGTTATAAGTACAAAAACCAAGTTAAGACTATTCAATTCAAGCTATGTCTAGAAAAAATACCCAATGTAATCTGGTCTCAAGCTGTTGCTAGAAAAAAAATGCCAGTATAATCTGCCCAAGCTATGGCTAAAAAAAGGCAATGTAATCTGCTCAAGTTGTGCTTAGAAAAAATAGCCACTGTAAATAAGTCAAGCTGTGCCTAGAAAAATAGCCATTGTAATCTGCTCTCAAGCTGTGCCTAGAAAAAATAGCCACTGTATTCTGCTCTCAAGTTGTGCCTAGAAAAAAATAGCCACTGTAATCTGCTGTTAAACTGTTACTAGAAAAAAATAGATACTGTAATTTGCTCTCAAGCTGTGGCTAGGAAAAATAGTCATAATCGACTCTCAAGCTGTGCCTAGAAGAAACGGGCAATGTAATCTGCTCTCAAGCTGTTAATAGAAGAAACAGGCAATATAATCTGCCCTCAAGCTGTGCCCTAGAAGAAACAGGGAATGTAATCTGCTCTCAAGCTGTGCCTAGAAAATATAACCACTGTAATCTACTTTCAAGCTGTGCCAAAAAAAAATAGCCACCATAATCTGCTGTTACTAGAAAAAATAGATACTGTAATTTGCTCTCAACCTGTGCCTAGAAAAAATAGCCACTGTAATCTGCTCTCAAGCTGTTCCTAGAAAAAAAAATACCCACTGTAATCTGCTGTCAAGCTGTTCCAAGAAAAAAACAATAGCCACTGTAATCTGCTCTCAAGCTGTTCCAAGAAAAAAAAAATAGCCACTGTAATCTGCTCTCAAGCTGTTCCTAGAAAAAAAATAGCCACTGTAATCTACTCTCAAGCTGTTCCTAGAAAAAAATAGCCACTGTAATCTACTCTCAAGCTGTTCCTAGAAAAAAAATAGCCACTGTAATCTGCTCTCAAGCTGTTCCTAGAAAAAAAATAGCCACTGTAATCTACTCTCAAGCTGTTCCTAGAAAAAAATAGCCACTGTAATCTACTCTCAAGCTGTTCCTAGAAAAAAATAGCCACTGTAATCTACTCTCAAGCTGTTCCTAGAAAAAAAATAGCCACTGTAATCTGCTCTCAAGCTGTTCCTAGAAAAAAAATAGCCACTGTAATCTGCTCTCAAGCTGTTCCTAGAAAAAAAATAGCCACTGTAATCTACTCTCAAGCAGTTCCTAGAAAAAAAAATAACTGCTGTAATCTACTCTCAAGCTGTTCCTAGAAAAAAAAAATAGCCCCTGTAATCTGCTCTCAAGCTGTTCCTAGAAAAAAAATAGCCACTGCAATCTGCTCTCAAGCTGTTCCTAGAAAAAAAATAGCCACTGTAATCTGCTCTCAAGCTGTTCCTCAACATCTTCAATACAGTGAATGCAAAGAACGCTTGCTGACAGTTCCAGCAAGACAATATTATTACTTTATAGAAAAAAAAATTCATAATAAACAGTCACAAAATAAAATAAAATAAAATAAAATACTTTCTTTACCTTGGATCTGGTGGATATTTTCCACTTTCACATGTCACATTCACACTCTGAAAAATTACGAGCACAATAGTAGGACCAATTCACACTGCATGAGTGGTATAGTTCATAGAGAACTGTCTTTTCAGGAGAAGGCTGTAGGATGGATGTTGTTAAACTTGCACTGTCTTATGTTTTTTTAACACAATCACTCGAATAAATGGATACTATTAAACTCTGAGGACCTGAACTGTTATCTTTGCCATGACAGACTACCACAATAACCAGTATACCATTCAGATGCTCTCTGATGGTGTCTTCTAGTCAATCCAACAGGTTTTAAAAAAAGGTACCTCACACAAATGTGCTGAGCAAATTGTGAAAAATGTAGCCTTCAAGGTGAAGCATAACAAGAATATGCTTGATAGTGCATCAAGAAAACCAGGATATCACTCAAGTCCAA
>CM019709.1:29496297-29528573 GCA_009760885.1 Achatina immaculata | reverse complement strand
GAGACACACCGGACATATTTACAAGTAGATAGATAGCCAGAAAAGCAGACAGGAAGGCAAGTAGGAAGGTAGATGTGTATATAGGTAGACAAGTATTTAGATAGGTGAGTAGGTAGATTGATATTGAAGTAGGTACTTAGTTAGATTAAAAGATTCTGAAACAATCATCTTTTTTATGTGAGCCATGGAAATAATTTCACAGATCTGTTTAAGAGTTCGGACTTCTTCTTGGTTCAGCTTCTGGAACTCAAAATTAGTCCATTTCTACTTAAGTGGATCCCGTTTTTCAGCTGAGAGCAGTGTTCAAGTGTGGCAGCTAGACCTTGGAAGCAATAACGATACACCCGGAGAACTTGTTAGCTGTTGGAAGATAGGGATCTCAGTCAGACAGGGAAAAATAAACTAACTACTCCTCATCCATACTTACAAGTCGTAGAATCTTCCTTCAGCCTAACACACAACGAAATTCTACAATGAAAAAAATGACATCTCACTACTACTACGTTGCAATAGTCAACAAAAACAAACTATAATGCTGCCCTAAGAAGGACAAACAAGAAATCAACTACATCGTGAAAACAAGTTTCCAAAATCTATTGATACTGTATCTCAACTACACCTCCTATGACTATCCTAAGACATTCCTTGCGTCCCCAATTTGTTCACTCTCTGTGCTCTTCCGTGCGCCTACACTCTATAGTCTTAACATCTTGACTAGCACTTGCTGCACACTTCTTCCACAAGTACTAATTTGACACTCAGAAAGTCAAGGGACTATATTCCTTCATTCCGAAACTATGAGTTTATAACGTCCCTTTGACTATTCTATCACAACTGCGCTGATATCATGAACAAATACAGAGAAGCTGATCGAATCACCGATTCAAGCAACAATTCTGAATCTACAAACATGAACAGATTGTGGAACATCAGGTCAAACGTTATATAGTGCCCAGACATCGTCCAATGTGCTAGTAGGATGATCCATCGACTAACTAACTAACAAGCATCGTTTTCTATTCACATTTCAAATCATTAACACAGCACTAAGTATGTTTTCTTTAAATTTGGAAAATATAAGTTTGTAATATTTTGCTGTTAAAAACAATATAACAGTGTTCAACCCTATTGCACCTAAATCTATACTTTAATCAGAACATTATAACTACTTTGATATTTAAAATGTTCGCTACGGAATTACATAAACCTTCAACTAACATTTATTTTCATATTTAAGTTGTTAACTATTACTAACGTTCAGGACCTTGTAAAAAAAATTGGTTATATTATTTATATAATCCAGCAGCACAGAAGAGATGGATAGAAAGACTGATGAGCAGAGAGAGAGAGAGAGAGAGAGAGAGAGATTCAGACAGACACACAGTCAGAGAGGCAAGCAGAGAGACTCTAAAAAGTATTATAAAAAATTTAGAAATAATTTCACAAACGCATTTACTAAATATGACATCTTTTCATATTTCTATACATGATTGTACAAGAATATATGAGTATATGAATATAGATATTTATAACCGCCACTAATAATGCACGAGATCATGGAAATATTCTTAAGTATGTAATGTCTATAATCATGAGCTGTTTCCCAGCTCAAAATTCGAGCAGGTGAGGAAATTAATGTTATGAAATATTCCGGCGATCTCATTTTTTTTCTTTTACTTTGATGTGCTGAACGTGCAGATCAATTAATATTGTCTTCTTTATTCTCTCTCTTTCTATCTCTCTCTATCTCTATTTCTATCTCTCTATATCTCTATATCTCTCAATCTACTCTCTCTCTCTTTCATTGAACCTTAAGTAATCAAGACATATCAGGCTTCCACAAGAATTTCCAAAAGCGCCTGACTGTCGTATTTTTCCTGCTTTTTTCGGCTTCTTTCGGCTCTTGCCCTTTTGAGCCCTTTGTAGTTCAACATCCTCTTTGTTGTTTTTCTGCAAGCCCTATTGGAGAAAATATTTTCCTTCTTGATTAATGAGAAGTTTCATTCTTTTTTTTATTTGTTAATTTCAAATCCTACTTTACTAGCCTGTGAACACGGGACATCTGCTTGTCTAAATACTTGTATATAAACATTATAATTATTGTAGTATTCATACATCGAACTAAAAACAACTGCGTTAAGAATATATATAAATATGCTAAATTATTCTAGTTTTTTTTAAATTTGTTCTTGATTTATTTGTTCTTTTAGTATGTTATAATTACATTTAATAACCAATAATGTTTCATCAAAGAATATAGACTTTCCGTCTTGACAGACGTAAACATTCAGAAATAAATCAAACCATAGTTTCTCCAACAGGCACACACACAAACACACACACACACACACACACACACACACACACACACACACATATATATATATATATACACGCACAAACTCTGAAATTCTTACATCCTTTCTGTGCCGTTAAAAGTCACACAGGACTCGCAAGGTAGTTCGCCAGTTTTTCCTGTCTTAAAAAAGGCAGATAGAGGGAATAAATAAATGAATGATTGAATGAATGATCTTTGTTTTAAAAGAGTGAAGAACTAGTAGCACAGACCTGTTATATAATCTGCACAGATAGATAGATAGATAGATAGATAGATAGATAGATAGATAGATAGATAGATAGATAGATAGATAGATAGATAGATAGATAGATAGATAGATAGATAGATAGATAGATAGATAGATAGATAGATAGATAGATAGATAGATAGATAGATAGATAGATAGATAGATAGACAGACATACAAACAGATGGACGGACGAACGGCTGGATGTAAAGATTTGCACAACCTAAGGGACCAGTCGCTGCCAGAAAGGAAAGCAATGGTAAACTTTCTTCTGAAAACTTACCACGAAACCCAAACAGCAACATGGAAAGTTAATTAGGAAAAAGATCTGGTGGTGAGGCCCCCAGGGCAGATAGATCTAATTTTAACACTGGGGAAGAGTGTGAGACAGAGGTCAGTACTAGTAATTGTGATGACGGACAAAATCCTGACGGTGTTACTGCATTAAACTAAAAAGAAAAATAAGAGTAGGAACATGGAATGTAAGAAGTGTGTATGAGGGAAAATATCAAATAATAAGTGACGAGATGAAAAGAACGAGGATACACATTTTGGGAATCTGCAAACATCGATGGAAAGGATCAGGACACTTTAAGAGCGAGAGTGATAATATCTTTATATACTCTGCTGGAGAAGTAGGAGGAAAGAATGGAGTGGCTTTTTATTTGGACAAATCAACATCAAAAGCATTACTAGGCTACAATCCAGTAAGTGATAGAATCCTAACAATCAGACTTAAGGGGATTCCTAGAAATGTAACAGTCATCCAGATATATGCACCTACATCAGCAGCAGAAGAAGAGGAAGTAGAAAACTTTTATAACACACTGCAAACAACAATAGACCAGGTACGGAAAAATGATATTGTATTAATAATGGATGATTTTAATGCAAAAATTGGTACAGAAAGAGCAGAAGATGAAGGACATGTTGTAGGGACATTTAGCATAAAGCATAGAAATGAGGAAGGTGACAATATGATGGCGTTTTACATGGAAAATTTTTTAAACAACATCCAAGAAGACTTTACACATGGACATCACCTGATGGTAAAACCAGGGATCAAATAGATTACATTTTAGTGCAAAGAAGGTGAAGGTCAAGTATAACATCAGCAAAAACTTTACCAGGTGCTGATTGTGACACGGACCATGAGTTATTAATAGCAGACATGAAGATAAAGATAAAAAAAGACAGTTACAGGATCAAGACCACTCCACTTTGATCTTACAAATATACCAGAGCAATACGGTATAGAAGTGAAGAACCATTTCGAAATCCTGATGGCTGTACAGGAGGATATGACACCAGATGAACTGGCTACGCAGGCCAAAGATATCTTAATAACAACAGCTAAAGACATGGTTCCAGTAAAGAAAACACAAAAGAATGGAAGGATTACAGCAGGCACACTAGAACTGATAAAACAACCTAGAGAAGTGAAGACGCAATGGAAAGTGACAAAAAACACCAAAGAGAAATATAAAATTGTAACAAATGAGGTACGAAGAAACATGAGAAAGGACAAAAAACAATACATACAAGATTGTTGTGAAAGAATAGAAGAGCATCAGAAGTGTGGAATAGATAGTGAAATGTTTAAAGAAATGAAGACACTGACGAGAAATGTCACACCTACGTTAATGTAATTTGTGATGAGATGGGGAATACCTTGACAGAAACAGAGGAAATTCTAGAAAGATGG
The DNA here is from genome assembly GCA_009760885.1 of Achatina immaculata. NCBI lineage: Eukaryota > Metazoa > Mollusca > Gastropoda > Stylommatophora > Achatinidae > Lissachatina > Lissachatina immaculata. The sequence continues at coordinate 29,524,284 of CM019709.1, read as the reverse complement.
AAGGAATATTGCAAAAGAATGTATGAAACAACCGACTGTGAAAGCAGAAATCGACAGTGTGAATTATTATTGGAGGAGAAAGAACCCGGACCGACAATAGAAGAGGTTTTATAGGCAGTAAAGAATCTGAAAAATGGTAAATCACAAGGATGTGATGAGATAACAGCTGAATTTATTAAAGCAGGAGGAAAGGAATGTGCAACAATCTATCATGCACTATGAAAATGATATAGCATTCAGGTATTTGGCCAAAAGAATGGAAAAGAACTGTATTCATACCACTGCCAAAAAAAATGGTAACATAAAATTCTGCACAAACTACAGAACTGTTGCCCTGATTAGTCATGCCAGTAACATCTGGTAAAAATCATAATGGGTAGACTTCGAAAGAAAATAGAAGAAGAAGTCAATATGGTCCAAGCTGGTTTCAGGCAAGGAAGAGGACCAATAGATCACATATTCAATCTAAGATTAATAATAGAGAAAAGCAGAGAGTTTAATCTGAATCTGTATTTATAATTTATAGACTACTCAAAGGCATTTGATTGTGTACAACACCATAAACTTTGGGAAATAATGGAAAAAATGGGATTTCCAACACATTTGATACAAGTAACATCACTGCTGTATCTAGACCAACAACCAGCAGTACGAATAAGTGGTGAAACAACAACTTGGTTTGACATAAAACAAGGAGTCCGTCAGGGGTGCATATTGTCACCCTATTTATTTAACTTGTATACTGAAAATATAATGAGGAATGTTAGAGAAGATGTAGACAAAGAATATTATGATGCCATAACAATTGGAGGTTATGAAATACCAGAAATTAGATATGCTGATGACACAGTGTTACTGTCCACAACACAAAAAGGAATACAAAAACTAATTATGTCAGTCCGTAAGAACAGCGAAGAGCAGAACCTCTATCTTAATGCAAAGAAAACTAAATTGATGACAACTGATAAAACAAACAAGGCAGCTGAAATATGTATAAATGAAGAAAAATTAGAAGACGTGGAGAGTTTTGAATATCTTGGACCACTACTAACTAATAATGGAGATACAATGAGGGAAATTAAAAGGAGGAAATCTATCGCACTTCAGAAAGTAAAACAAATAAAGAATCTGTGGAGAGGAGCAGACAGAACTACAAAAATAAGATTTTTAAGGGCATGCATCTGTCCCACCGCAACATATGCCTGTGAGACCTGGACACTTAACAAAACAGCTGAGAAACGCATAAATGCCTATGAATGTAAATGCTACAGAAGAGTTCTTCAAATATCGTGGACACAAAAAAGAACAAATATATCTATACTACAAGAGCTTATTATTGAAGAAGGCTGGCTAGTAAAGAGGATTAAGGAGAGAAAACTTAAATATTCTGAACACATTAAACGTCATGATAATTTAGAGAAGACTGTATTGGAAGGATACATAATTGGAAAAAGAAAAATAGGAATACCAAGACGAAGATGGTTGCAAGACATCGTTGACGATCTGGAAATGGATGCATCAGCAGCAGGCCATCTTGCTCACAACCGAGAGGCCTACAGGAGTGCTCTTTGGGAGGCAAAGTTCCTCAAGGGACATGCAAATGAATGAATGAATGACCCATGACTCCCATCTCATGATGCAGGCCATCTAGAAAGTGGAGAGTAAAATAATGTATACCAAACAGCAGAGAAATGTACATCTGCTTCTCTGAAGGACAGCTTCGGTTCATCTACAGTGTCAAGTTTTATTTTGTCTCCCTGAACAACCCCGTGAAACCCAGTATGTGCCCCAAAGATGAGAACCGATGTCACGTAATAAGGCCTACCCGTATGAGTACACTGACTCCAGGTAGCGGTTTGTGGAGTCTTAACTCTCTCCAAAGGAAGATTCTACAGCAAGTTCCTTGATGGACACATCTCCGAGGATGACTACGCCCATGCTCAAAAGTTTGTGAGACCTTCAGATGTCTCGATTCTTGGGACTATCATGACCTCTATCTCCTCACAGATGTACTCCTCTTGGCGGATGTCTTTGAGATATGTAGCAATATGGTCTTGATTATGTCACTACTGTAACAGTCCCAACCTCTCTTGCGAAGCATTTCTTAAGAACACAGGATTAAAGCTCTAGCTGTTCACGGACTACGGCTAGCATTTTTTCAATGAGAAGGGGATGGGAGGCAGCATTCCGTGGTTTTCCAAAAAGAATAGGCCAAGGCCTATCTACATACTAGAAAAGGTAATAAGAAAAGTGAAAGAAGAAAGCAGTACAGAAGAAGAAGCAAATCCCAAAATACGATGATGACATCGACCAGGTGGGGGAAACTATGCAAAAAGTCATCAATACCTGCATACACCTGAGTGACGTAGCACTAAAGGTGAGCTTAACCATTAACCAAAATAAGGCAGAGTATATGAGATATCAAGAGATCAGGGGCGGAATTATCCAGATTATATAAATGTTGGCGTTATAATCATTAGAAAAGCGGAAACGTACAAATATCTAGGGACAACCTTCAACAGAAGCAACATGGTAAGTAAGGAAATTAAAAGCAGAATACAGATGAGGAATAGATATACGTTGTCTTGCAATACCTGTTAAAATCCAAAATCCTCTTCCAAAACACAAAAATAACAATCTACAAAATTATAATAAGACCAGCCATCGTGTATGGATCAGAAACGTGGATTACCACAAAGAAAGATGAACAAAAATTGCAGATCTTTGAGAACAAGACCCTAAGAAGAATCTTTTGGCCCAAATACCAACAGCGGGGAATGGAGATCTAGAAAGAACACTGAACTGAACAGCTTATTTAAATCCCAACGAATTATAAATGTCTTGAAACTGAAAGACTACGCTGGCTGTGAAATGTAGAAATAATGGAAGAGAACAGACAAATGAAAATTATATATGCACAAGAGATGAGGGAAACAAGACAAAGGAGTAGACCAAAACAGAGATGGAAAGACAACATATACGAGGATAGAACAGAAATGTATGTCACAAACTGGAAAAGAAGATTAGGAAAAGAAAGGAATGGAGGCGAACTTTATCTGCAGCAATGAGTCTTAATAGCTGGGGAAGCTGAAGAAGAAGGTATTTAGGTAGGTAGGTAAGTAGGTAGATATGTAGCAAGTAGGTAGGTAAGTGAGTAGATATGTAGCAAGTAGGTAGGTAAGTGGGTAGGTAGATATGTAGCAAGTAGGTAGATGTGCAGCAAGTAGGTAGGTAAGTGAGTAGGTAGATATGTAGCAAGTAGGTAGGTAAGTGAGTAGATATGTAGGAAGTAGGTAGATATCTAGCAAGTAGGTAGGTAAGTGGGTAGGTAGATATGTAGCAAGTAAGTAGATAATTGAGTAGATATGTAGCAAGTAGGTAGGTAAGTGGGTAGGTAGATATGTATCAAGTAGGCAGGTAAGTAGGTAGATATGTAGCAAGTAGGTAGGTAAGTTGGTAGATATGTAGGAAGTAGGTAGGTAAGTAGGTAGATATGTAGCAAGTAGGTAGATATCTAGCAAGTAGGTAGGTAAGTGGGTAGGTAGATATGTAGCAAGTAGGTAGATATGTAGCAAGTAGGTAGGTAAGTGGGTAGGTAGATATGTAGCAAGTAGGTAGATAATTCAGTAGATATGTAGCAAGTAGGTAGGTAAGTGGGTAGGTAGATATGTAGCAACTAGGTAGGTAAGTGGGTAGGTAGATATGTAGCAAGTAGAAAAGTAAGTTGTTAGATGCGTAGCATATAAGTAGGTAGTAGGATAGGTAGATGCTTAAGTAAGTAGGTATATCAGTAGGTAGGCAGGTGATTAGGTAGGTAGTTAGGTAGATATTAGGCTAGGGTATGTAGATAGATGAGTAGTTATGGAGGTATGTAAGTAGTTAGGCAGATAGATAGGTAGGAAGATAGGTAAGTAGTATGTTATGCAGACAAGTAGGAGGGTAGATAGGCAGGAAGACATGTAAGGTAGGTAGGTAGGTAGATAATTAGGTACTTACGAAAATAGAGTTCCAGTACTAGAACTTTAGACATAAATTTACAAATATTTTTACTTGTTTTGTTTTCTGTTCGTTTTCAGTTTCAGTTTATAATTATGCTTCCATTTATCACTAACTATGTGAATTCTACGCAAGGAAAAAAAACAGATATCCTGTCTTCACTGGCTAGCAAAATAGGACTTGAAATTAACACGGACAAAACAATAATGAAACTTCCCATTAACCAAAATGGAAAAATACACTCTTTCGAAAATAAATGTCTAAGGAAAATAATCGGAATCAAGTGGAACGAATTCAAGAACAATGCTGATATAAGACAGATGACTGAACAACAACCAGTCTCATGGGTGATCAGGAAAATGAGATGGACACATGTTTGTCACGTGATGAGAAGAAATGATCAGAGAATCCAAAAACAAGCTATCAAGTGGAACACAACAGCCGAAGAAAAAGAGGCAGATCACGTGAAACTCTAAAGAGAACATTGTTGAGGGAGACCAAATTAGTAGGCATAAAATATCTTGATGCGGTTGAAAAGTTCGGCGAAAACAGGAAACACTGGCGAACTACCTTGCGAGCCATGTGTGATGTTTAACGGCACAGGAAGGATATAAGATATAAGAAGATTTATCTACCGCTATTCTGTTAGGATGGTCTGATGGCATGCGTTTATATCTTTCTATTGCTTCATTGGTTGGCTGTTCCTGTCTTATATCTACTGGCTCTATGTTTGCATCAATTTCATATGCAGCTGTGGGTGTTGGTCTCATTGCCCCACAAATGAAAGGAACGGCTTGGTTCTGGATTATGTCTACTTGTGTACGAGAGCCCTTTGATGCTGTGACCTGTAGGGGTGTTTGTGATATGTTATAGATCTAACATATCCTGTTTACAGTTTCTGAATGTTGCTTTGTCAGTTCCCCAGAGTGTACTTGCAAGTCGCTTGAGTAAGTTTAGTCTTATGGGTCCTTTTTCTGCTAATCCATATACGAACTTCTTAAAATTCAATTTTCTGTCTAGTTTCACACCACGATATATTGGAGTTTTCCTTTCATGGTCTGAGCAACCATTAAGAGTTATTTTCAGTTCAAACTTTGCTATTTTATTGCTAAGAGTGAAGACCGTATATGTAATTTTACTGACAGTGATTTTCAACTTCCAGAAAATTACAACAGGCTGATATGGTAAGGAGGGCTCAGTCTCTCAGCAGCCAGCTGCAGGTCTCTTCCACCAGTCCATATAACAAAGTCCTAACATTCCACGGGTTTTCCCTCTTGTTCCACGCTCTAAAAAATCCAGGTACCCTCCGTGAAGTACAACAAACCCGTTCACCTGCCTACACACTTCTAGAATTTTCTTAATGTTTGTCACGAGAATCTTGGCTTAAGTCACATGTTAATTATGGCCTGAACTCTGATCGTTCAAGGGGAATAAATAAGACAACATTAATTTATTGCTTAATTCCCTTGCTCAGTAACATGTACTGTTATAATGTGAGCTAATTTCTCATCACCAAATTTATGTTGTTAGCTGTTGCTTGTCTCCTAGAGAGACAGACTTCAAATGTTTACATATAATGTGTGTTTTATTGAAATACCCCAGAACGAACCGAGTGTTAGTCTCATGCAATCTCCGCATTATTTTTAAGATACGACTTAATATTTGCATAAAGATATCCATTAAATTGAATAGAAGAAATAAAATACACGAGAACAGAAATTTAAATTATTGCACTTTTAAACATTTTTTAAAATATGGTATTTTACATGTTTATTACCAGTAAAGTTATATTAATATAATTAGACTTATGTACTAAACTACAGTGCTCAAAATAAAGAAACGCAACAAATACGATGTTACGATTTAAACTGAAGTTTGCTGATCAGACAAGGGCAAATTGCCTGAAACGTTCACCTGGACATCAACTTCACGTCCTGACCTGAATTGTACTCAACAGATGATTCAAGATCACAGAAAAGCGACACTAGTCAAATCAGTATTTTTGACAATAACTCATGACAGGTTCACAAGAATCCTATGAAACTTTCTGAACACAAAACTCACTGATCATGTTATTGAACGCCTGTAAAAGATTGACGCTCCTCGAATAAAGTCACTTGAAAATTCAGTGCATCAGTATGGCTCATATAACTACAGAACAACGACTCATCATCATTGGACTTTCGCAGACTGGACAGTCACAAAGTGTAGTGGAGAGACAATTTAATGTGGTTAGAAGCACCATTAATCTCTGTTTAAGACGATTTCAAGAAAGTGACTCAGGTGGAGACCGTCTGCGCAGTGGAAGACACATAGTCAAAACTCCTGCCAAAGATCGCTCCATACGGCTGCGTCACCTCAGGAATCGATTTGCATCTGCGTCCTCAAAAGTCCAGTCACTGACAGCTACTCGTCGAATTTCAGATCAAAGGGTCAGGAACCGGCTACATGACTCTGGTCTTTGGGCTAGAAAACCCTACATACATCCTGTTCTTACGGACCGGCATGGCCAGAATCGACTGCAGTGGGCGAACCAGCATAGTCAATGGACCGTTGCGAATGACTGGAGAAGGGTTTGGTTTAGTGATTAATCATTCTTTCTGCTCTAACGACACGATAGGCGGAGAAGAGTTTACCGCAGAGTCCATGAGCGCTACGTCCATGAGGCTCCTCCACATGGTGGTGGAGGTGTACTAGTATGGGGGACGATCAAATTCATGGGAAGAAGTGACCTGGTGCAAACTGAAGGACGCCTGAATGTCCAACGATAGGTCGCTGAAATTCTTCTTCTTCACGTCCTTCCACTTCTGGCTGCACCAGGGTCGATTTTTCAGCAGGATAACGCTCGACCTCATGTGGCACAACTCACCACCCAGTTCCTCGCTGACAACAACGTCCAGACCATTCTGTGGCCATCCATGTCATCAGACATGAAGCCAACAGACCACTAATGGGATGATCTCAACAGACAAGTCTGCCAGCGAGATATAGCGCCAACCAATCTCCGACAGTTGTCTCTTACACGTCGGGAAGAGTGGGCAGCCATCCCACAACAACAGATCCAACGGCTAATCGGATCCATGTCAAGGAGATGTCAGTCTCTGATACAGGCAAGAGGAGGCCATACGCCTTACTGAAACGGAAGCCTCAGTCACAAAGAATAAAAGTAAAATAAAAGTTTAATGAACATTATTTCATTGTTAAAGGCTTAACAACGCAAAATAAAATTTTGATAGAAGTTTGAAATGTAGTGACCATTACAACTACAGTAATGTTGCGTTTTTTTTTCTTTGAACAGTATACAATTTTAACCATGCTTAAATTAAAAAGTAAGACTGACAAATAGAAAGACAGACTGAAAGACAGAGAGGCATAACGATAGATAGATAGATAGATAGATAGATAGATAGATAGATAGATAGATAGATAGATAGATAGATAGATAGATAGATAGATAGATAGATAGATAGATAGATAGATAGATAGATTTACTATAATGTGATTAATCTATCTTTTTAATCACGTTGTTTTTCTGTGTATATTTAAAAACTCGGAAACAGAGCGTAAGTATTTCTTTTATTCAGTGTAGAAAATATTAATGTCAAGTATCGTCTCGTGAAAAAAGAAACTTTTATTTCTTCTACACTTACATATTTTTCTGAATCAGTGTTACAACTTCGCGTCAGTATAATAGAAAAGTGCAATTTGTGTTTTTTACACATTCACGTTTGCGAGTTTCTTTCTTCAGTGCCATTTTTTCTTTATTTAGATAAATCACTCGCACTATTTCTATTTTCAGGCGCGCAATATTAACAGACAGAGTGACATACAGACTGACGAGAGACAGACAAACATACAAATAGATAGATAGATAGATAGATAGATAGATAGATAGATAGATAGATAGATAGATAGATAGATAGATAGATAGATAGATAGATAGATAGATAGATAGATAGATAGATAGATAGATAGATAGATAGATAGATGGGTGGGTGGGTCGGTGGATGGGTGGATGAATAGATATGTAAACGGAGATAAGCAAGCAGACATATATGCAAACAGATATGAAGGTTAGTAGATAGGAAGGCATATGTGTAGATAGAAAGGTATTTAAATAGGTGGGTAGGTAGATAGATACTGAAGTAGGCACGTAATCACATTAAAAGATTATGTAACAAAGATCTTTCTTATGCGAACCGCGGAAATAATTTCACAGATCTGTTCAACGTCGTTTGGACTTCTTGATTGTTCAGATTCTGGAACTCAAAACCAGTCAGTTTCTACTTAACTGGACCTGTGCAGCCTTTTTCCAGCTGAGAGCAGTGTTCAAGTGTGGAATCTGGAGCTTAGGGGGCACAGTATCACGGCCGAACAGATCTCGAGAAGTGGAAGGACACTGGCACATGCTGATGATGTCTTGGTATGTGGACAGGACGGGGACTGGGAGCAGATTGTTGGAGAACTTCAAAGAGAACTGGGCCGTTTTGGTCGGTGGTGCAGTGAAGACGATGCTATGATTAGCTCGACGAAGGTACCATTGACATGGCTCTCTCTGAATATCCAACACCAGCTGTGACACGGTATTTCTGAATATCCGGACAGTCAACACACCAACACCAAACAAGCCGCCATTTTCTTGACCTAGTCAGAGGTGCATTGTTACGTAATCAGCATGGAGCAAAAAGCTAACATTAAATTCTGTTTAAAACTCGGAAAATTTGCCATTGAGACAGTTGAATTGATGCGACGAGTTTAGGTGGATAACTGTTTATCTCCTTCACAGATATTCATGTGGTATTCACGATTCAAAAGTGGTAGGGAAACAATTATAAATGTAACTAGGCACGGACGCCCAATTTCTGTTCGTAATGAGGAACTAATTGCAAAAGTCAGAGAACAGATATAAGAAGATCGTTGTTTGGCTGTGAGGATGATGGTAGAGAATTTGGTGTTAATCGAGAGACCATTCGTAAAATTTTAGTAGAAGATTTGAGCAAGAAAAAAGATGCTTGCCGGTTTGTACCACATTCGTTGTCTGATGACCAAAAACATCAGCGTGTTGAGTACGCAAAAGACATCATCAAAGCATGTCGCAGGAATAAACATTTCTTAAATTTGGTTGTTGCAGAGAATGAAACATGGATTTTCTGCTGTGATCCCACAACTAAACGCCAAAGTGCTCAGGGCAAGTTATTACCATCACCAAAAGGCAAACAAATTCGTCTTCAAAAACAAAAAGTGAAGACAATGTTGGTGTGCTTCTTCTACAGCAAAGGAGTTATTCACACAGAATGTATTCCGCATGCACTGACTGTCACTGCCAAAATTTAAGTATTTTAAAACGTCTGTTGAAAAAATTTCTCAGTCTAATTCGAGTATTCAACACCTGGCTTTTTTTTTCCTTCTTTATGATAATGCACCAGTTCACCGGGCAGTAGTTGTATAACAATTTTTGGCCATAAAACAAGTGTATGTTCTCAACCATCAACCCTGTTACCCAAACTTGTCTCCCTGCAGTTATTTTCTACTCCCAAAATTAAAGTTACTATTGAAAGGACGCTTCTTTGACTATACTGATGACATCCAAAGGGCCGTAACACCGAGTTTAACAACCAAACCAATAGAAGAACTGCAAAGGTCGCTCCAGTGTTTGTTAGATCATGCCACTCGCTGTATCAATGCACAAGGGGCTTACTCTGAATAAAATACAGGTTATATCTTCAACCGTTGCTTATTTTATTATTTTTTGTGTAACTGGTCTCGTTACTTAATTGTCTGGCCTTGTATATAATACACACACTAGTCACCATTTAAAACGCACATGACTGAAATATTATGAAGTATAAAATGCCTATATTCATGTGCGAATTTCCAGTTCCAAGTTCGAGCAGGTGTGGCATTAATGTTATGAAATTTTCCCGTTCATATAATGTTTACTTTAGATATCTGTTGCAGAACGTGCAAAATCAATATGTATTCTTCATTTATTCTCTCTCTCTTTCCTCCCTCTCTCTCTCTCCTCTCTCTCTTTCTCTCTCTCTCTCTCTCTTTTTCCTCCTTGAACCTTAATAACGTATGACACACAGGACTTCAAAAAAGAATTTTCCACAAACGCTTATTTTCGCCTTTAATCGGCTCTTTCCCTTTTCAATGTCTATAGTTCAACTTCCTCTCTTTTCTTCTTCATGTCTTCTTTGATATCTTACTTTTTTTCCCCTGTGGTGTACATCTCAGTGCTATTTTGTTAATGAGTTCTTCACTCAATCCCTTATTAAAAATCACGTGACTTTGAAACGTGTCACACGCATTAGATAATTTTCATCAAGTTAAAAATCATCATCTGCGTCCATTGACATTGACTTTGACTTTTCCTGATCCCAGGGTTTACGAGTTTTCCCTTTTTTCCCCCTTGAGTCAGATAATGAAACGTACAGGTCCCCGTACAGAATGTCAGTGATTGTAGAGTTTGGTGTCATCTGTTTCTTCTAAAAATATCATCCAATGTCCTATACTAAATTTTCTCAAAACATATCCTTCGTTTTCTGCTCTGTTTCTGTACCAATCATTTCATTATATCTAATACAATGAGTTAAAGAAAAATAAAACTGCACGTTGTTAATGGTGGATGATATATATATATATATATATATAAACATTACATAATTACATAAGTAGACAGATACTTTAATTAATATCAAGACTTCATGTTCGATAGTTAGTAGATTTTATTAAATGAAAAGTTAAGATTTTTTCATTATGCTAATGAGATAAACCACACAATGACGTCGAAAATTACATATTTGTTTCAAAACACAAAATATAAGACCTTTCACGTTTCCTGAGTTGAGCACAACGTTATAAAAACATTGAAACCCATTCGACTAATCAGCTTTTCCCTCAATATTTGGAAACGTTAATACAGGTGGTAAGTCTATTAGTTCACTAGATACATATCTAGATGTAGCGAATTTATGTTGAAATAAAGTGTCTAACGAACGTAGGCATGTATTGCACAAATACACTTTTTTCAAAAGATATAAATACTCTATTTCTTAAAATTTCACTTACAGAGTAACCAAAGATATGAGCTAATTTTCTTCAAACAAATTTAATTTGTAACCCTTGCTATCATTCCGACGATAGATTTTTCAAATGTTTAACTGTAATGACTAAGGACGAGAAGAAAGATAGTTTCATGAAAGTTTTAACAATATTTATAACGGAAATTGTAATATTCGTATCAAATTGTATCCGAAATCAAAATAAGAAAGAGCGTTACTGTAGTTGATTAATATTTCTTCTACTATGCTATAGTATGCTATCTAGACAGATAGATAGATAGATAGATAGATAGATAGATAGATAGATAGATAGATAGATAGATAGATAGATAGATAGATAGATAGATAGATAGATAGATAGATAGATAGATAGATAGATAGATAGATATATAGATAGATAGACAGATAGATGTGCTTGCCCATCTGTTCTTTCTTCCATTGCTCCCCTATCTTCTTTTCTATTCTACTTTTCTCTTTCATCCTTACACAGCTGCGTGTGTGACTTATATATCTTAATTCAGATGCCCAATAGGACACACCTCTAGATCGTTCTGTTGGTCAGGTGTTTGACTACATACTGACTGGAATCGGGATGGATCGTTTCACTATCCTTGGTCTTTACTTTGTTGGTCAGTTGGACTATTCATGCTTGCAAATTGTGATCTAAGATTAGCAAATATGCCTCACCTGTCAGTATGTCTGTTGTTTCAAATCCATGTATTCAGTTTTCTCTAGTGGGTAAACACTTCTTCTCCAATATCAGGTTGTTGCGATACCTGTAGGGGATTAGTCCATATCTGTTTACACAGTGCCCACCTGTCTGTCTCCATATGTACTATTGTTATCTGAGTAAATCCTTCCAGATCATAATCAGCGTCTTATTATCTTGTATTTTTAAGTATCTACTTAAGTTTATCCTAATAATACTAATACTGATACCGGTTCTCAAATTTTTCATCGATCTTACCTACTTTGCACTTATCAATTATAACCCATATATATATATATATATATATATATATATATATATATATAATAAAATACTAATAGTAATAATATTGATATTAATAATAATAATTATTATAATACTACTACTATCCTAATATAGAAGTCTTTATTTTACGTCCAGTGCTTGTAGGTACAGAATGGTGTAATTGGACCGGAGTATGACGTCATAGATAATACTCTACACGTCGATGCTGGAGTATGACGTCATAGATAATACTCTACATGTCGATGCTGGAGTATGACGTCATAGATAATACTCTACATGTCGATGCTGGAGTATGACGTCATAGATAATACTCTACATGTCGATGCTGGAGTATGACGTCATAGATAATACTCTACATGTCGATGCTGGAGTATGACGTCATAGAGAATACCCTGCATGTCTTTGTAGTGAAGAATGTGGGCGAGCATCTCTCGTGCAGTTCTTATCTAGCGTAAGTCTTCGGTTCTGCTTGGGACCCTGTGACTGCGTGTGCGTAGAACACAGAGGACAATGTTGTCCACAAACTCCTGAGAAATTGCAAAGAAGGATTTAAATTATGGGAGGAGGGCCAAGAACTCCTCGCCATCGTCCGCTGTAAGGATAGTATTGTTGGCGATGTACTCCAGTTGGGAGGTCTCATGTAACTCATCTGGCTGTGTGGGGCACGCATAAACCAGCAGACGGAACCGGCAACATCAGCTCTCGTCTCTGAGGTTCACACTGAGCTGTAATCTTGAAGTCCTCGGGCTTGTTGGTTTCACAGGGTTGACCAGAGAGAATAAGAAAAGATGAGCACCCCCAGTGAACCGGAAATGCACTTGTCTATGTTGTTTGGGATACAGGACATTTTATACTCTATTTTCGAGATGGCCTGCATCAGGAGGCGGGAGTAGTAGCCCCTCATGGTTGTGGTAGAATGAACATGGTTTTAGGGTTCAGTCTCAGCTTTAGATTACATTCATTGTGGGCGGAGCTTCGGTACTGGCCTGTGATGTGGCAGTGATCACGTACATTTTCCATTCAGAGAGTTCAGACACACGTACCAGGTAGTGGTTGTGTCAGTCCCACCAGTCCTCTAGGGTCACCTGTATAATTCTTGTGTTGGTCACATCTATCTTGATCTTATACACCTCATCTTGAAGCACTTTTAGCAAGTGCTCTGCCACGTTGGGACCCCGATATACCACAGATCCCTCAGTTTTTCTCACACAGCCGACAACTATGTGGCAGAAACTGCAGGGCTTGTGGTGTTGCGTCTTTTGGGTTTTGTTTTGTTGGGGTCGAGTTTGGCGTAAGGTGAGAACAGTTGCTTGTGCCAGTTCTGGAAGGACACCTTACCTTCTTCAGGCATATTCAAGCTCACACTATGTAAATTTATAGCATTTACTAATAAAAAGTCAAATATAAGTAGTGTTCAATACCAGTGCAATTGTACATATTTTTCGCAACTACGTGTTTGTTGAAAATGTTCATTTCAAACGTGTATATAAAACTTCAACTAACATTTTCTTCTATGTTCACTTTCTTTACAGTTACTAGTTTTATTCTCCAGTACCTTCTTAAATATTTATCTACTTGACGTGGTTCTATTAATTCTGTAACTCAGCAGCACAGAATAGATAGAAACATGGATAGATAGACAAACAGACAAGCAGATAGATAGACAAACAGACAGATAAATAAAGAGGTTCTGGAAGAATAGAGTGTTATAAAGAACTTCAGACATAATTTCACCAATGTCTTCAATAACGTTGTTTTCTTCTCATATATATTTCTTTATATTACAACTATACATTTGTCGCAAATTTCTTCTGTAAAAAATGTGTCCGAAATGTTTAGTATTATTATCTTTACATTTACATATTTATCAAATTAAGTACATCTACGTTGTTGTTTACCAAGTTTGTTGTAGTAGTATCTGGGGAGGACTGCGGACTTTCTCATGTCGACAGGGATCAGAATCTGATGTGACCAACAACCTGGAACGTAGAAGAAGAAGAAGAAGAAGAAAGAAGTTGTAATACTTCATGAAACTTCTCTTGTGTTTCTATATACAAGAGTTATTATATCTCTCAAGTGTTCTTCTTCAGATCCTAGTTCTTACTTATTTAGATAAAGTGGTTGTTGTACTTTTATAACTGAGGAGCAAAAATATATCAAAAGATAGATAGGCAGACAATAGACAGAAAGGCAGACAGACGGACATGGATGAATGGATAGTTGGTTGGGTGGTTAAAGAAAAGTTTCAAGTTATAACTTTATACTTAATGTCATGAAATATTTCCTAATTGTGTTCTCTGTTCATAGTTGGGAACAACAGTAGTCCGAGTAAGTACTTTTCACAACACTTAAAATTGCAGCACTTACCTCTTAATAAAAATGTTGAGATTGTTCAGTACTGCTACTTCTTCACCTACACACTTGTTAGAATCAGTATAGCTATTTTGACATTCGCAATGTTCTTTGAAATATTATATTAAACTTCAATTATCATTATTCTATACTTATGATATTAACATAACCTAGTGTTTTCAGTCAATGTTTTTATTACATTTTTTAACGCTTCTATAAATGTCCAAACAACATTTTATTGTTAAATAAATACATAAGGAGACATACAGACAAACAGACAGACAGACAAATAGAAGGAGAATTTTATTAGAACTTGAAACGAAATTTCATCATTATCTTTAGTTGTATGTTCATATTTACATATAAAGACATAGTGTGTAAGTATTCTTCATTTTATATTACACGAATTTGTGTGGTAGAATTAAGCAGAAGAAAAACTGAAATTTAAAAAAAGTATGTCCCAAATGTTCAGTATTATTGTTTCTATATTTATACAGTTTTCAGATTCAGTAAAACTATTTCGCTGTTCACAATATTCAATGCGGTAATATTATATTAAACTTCTCCTAAGACTTTCTGTTCTATATTTGACTTTTAAATGCTACTTCTGTTCTCAGTTAGTACTTTCATTTATTTATTTACATGAAGAAAGTGATTTATTTCTATAACCGAACAACACACAATTTCTAGATAGACAGATAAACAGACAGACATGTAACCGTGCAGACAGGCTGTCAGGCATACTGGGACACATACAGACAGAGAGATAGACATATAAACGTGCAGACAAGATGCCAGGCATGTAAGGAGACATACAGGACAGACACAGACATACAGGCAGAATATGATGAAAAATATTTTTATAATACTCTAACTTTCAAAACTGTCTTTATTAACTTTAGCTTCTGTTTAATTCTCAAAACATGGAAACAGTCAGTAATTATCTCTTTTTTGTTTCAAAAGTTATAAATTTGTAGCACCCTCCGTTTAACATGTGTATATACATTTCCTTGTAATGCCCTGTCTTGTCTTCATTTTCATATGCCTCTCTCTGTTAAGCACACAAACCCACGTTTTAATAGGGTTCGGAGAAATACCCCATATAAAAAGAAATTTAAGGCTCCTCTATCTCTGTTTCGCGAACCCTTCTTCTGTTGCCTACAAATCTTAGTGTTTTCTGTAATATCCTGTCTGGTGGTAGCTGTGTAATCTGGTAAGACCATTTTGTACTTGTCTTTTCTGGGTGTAGCATAATATTAATGTCTCTCCAAGCATTGTCCTATTGTGTCATTTGTTGTGTGGTCTCTTCGTGTGATATCTTACTTAAACATCTCATTTCTGTCGCAATGATTTTCCTTTAGTGTTTGGATAAAAAACGTGAACAGCGATGCCAGAACATAACAAGACCACACACATAAACCAAGCTCTGCCACTCTCACTGTAGCAATGATACAAGCAGTAAAAAAGTCAGACCCCGAGGGAAAAGCTAAAACTACCAACCATACTTGAGTGACACTCTAGATAAATGACATAATGGGCTGAAAGAAGCACTAAGAACAATGGAGGAAAGCCCAACAATGCACAGAGACACAACAACATCAAAGACGCGTTCAATGAACTGAAGAAACTGGAAATGCAAAGAACTTGATTTCAAAAGACAAGAAGTCTTAACATGGACAAAGATACCAGCAAATTATGGTAGCTTCTTAGAAACCTAAACAACGAAACAAAAAATCAAACACGCTTCAATGATCCCTTGACCACAGTCCTAACAACGGGACATTCATCAACTACAGCTATACCAGCAGACCACAATCCTAATAACGGGACATCCATCAATTACAGAAATAACATAGGAAAACAATCCTAATAATGGGACATTCATCAACTACAGCTATACTAGCAGACCACAGTCCTAACAACGGGACAGTCATCAACTACAGAGATACCAGCAGACTTTCACATAGCAATGGACATTGCAGATTTAGAAGCCACTACCGTTACCACAAAATACCACACGTAAATTAGTGTCCCAGTGACTTGGGTACCTAGACACCTGATCATATCCTTCAACCCTGCCCAACCCACTCAAACCTCCTAGCACATATCTGACCAAAGAGAGAGGAACTGAAAGAAAAGCTATGGGTCTCCCACTTAAGTCTGGGGAAGACGGTGGACTTTGTCAGAGCCACAGGGCTTTAGATTAAGTACGACGGTGAAGAAGAAGAAGTGAACCAATTTTGAGACTCGCCAAACTAAGAAATGAAATTAAAAGAAAAGGTTTGCTATATTCAAGCCACAATAAAGAAACACATTACATGTGAAGAAACTGTATACTCTATATTCATATGCACTCCTTCAATTCTTTGTCAAATGCGAAAATGTTACATTTATCTTTTAATATGATGCCAAGCATTTCTATCTTTGTGTGTGTGATTTTCTCATGAACTCTAAGTCTTGATATTTTCAGTGTTGTTTCATACAATTAGAATTGTTAATGCTTTGCTGTTCTGCACATAATAAAACTTTTATGTCACTGTTTACCTAAACAAAAAGTTTGGAAATGTTTTTCTCTTACACTAGATGATTCTTTTGTAAAAAATTAATTTTTTTTCCAGTTCAATGAATTTCACAGAATTAAATGAACAAAATGAAATACAAGAAATCTCATCTGATTTAAAGTTAATAAATAATGGAAAAGAATTAAATTCAAGCACAGAATATACAGCTTACTATCTTATATATATATATCTTATATCTTATATCCTTCCCGTGCCGTTAAACGTCACATAGGGCTCGCAAAGTAGTTCGCTAACTATAAGGGACACAAAATTTAAATACGAAGAAATGACATTTATCTTACAATATTCTACGAAGTAGTTCTGACTTTAATTGGGGTCTTCATTCATGTAATAAATGGCGTCTTTGTAACACAGTGGTTTACAGTTTTATGATTTCTAATAATGATATTTCTTACATAATGCCAGGTGTTTCTTTCCATCCTATTAGCCAGACAATGCCAGGTGTTTCTTTCCATCCTATTAGCCAAACAATGCTATATGTTTCTTTCCATACTATTAGCCAGACAATGCCAGATGTTTCCTTCCATCCTATTAGCCAGGCAATGCTAGATTGCTGTCCTGCAACTAATTAAACTCTAAACATTAAAATGCTGTCTTATGTCTATGACTGCCGAATTAAAATAATCTATAATAATATTATAATAATACTACTTATGAAGTAAATAACTTACTTATTTTCTTTTTTTGTAGATTGAAATTCCACAAATAATATTTCTAATTCATAAAAATAAATGAGCAAAAGAAATATTAAGAACGTATGTCTGATTCATAAAACTAAATGAGCAAAAGAAATATTAAAAAAGACAGTCTGATTTATAAAACCAAATGAGCAAAATCAGTATTAAGACTGTCTGATTCATAAAACTAAATGAGCAAAATAGATATTAAAAAAGACAGTCTGATTTATTAAACTAAGTGAGCAAAATCAGTATTAAGACTGTCTGATTCATAAAACTAAATGAGCAAAATAAATATTAAGAAAGACTGTCTGATTCACAATTTTAATTGTTGAAAAGTAAACTAAAAGATAGTACATCTCAGTAATAAATTATTATATTTATCTTATAGTGAGAAGCCACGAACTTGTGTCTTTGTGCGTGATTTTCTCATGATATGTGCACTCATTCAAGTTTTCATATTTTCATTCAATTTTAATGTTTTAGTATATACTATTTACAAAGCTAAGTGAGAAAATTAAATGTAGAAGATACTTTATATTTTAATGCACTTCATGAAATTTCAAGCAGTCAGATCTGATTCACAATCAAAGAAAAATAGGTACTCACGTGAATGAAGCAGAATCAGTGAGAAAAAAGTAGAATTATAAAGCAATCCACTTTTCACTAAAATTACAAGGAGAATCAGTGAGAAAAAAGTACAAGTATAAAGCAATCCACTTTTCACTATAATTACAAGCAGCTTCAACGTAGAAAAGGTTTTATTTTCCAGTACCCAACATTTTGAATTTACTAGCTTCTATTATTATTACTGTCAAGTTTTATATAACACAGGTAATTAAACTTCAGTAAATGATTAAGGTAACTTTGTTTGATAGTTACAACACTCAAACAACACATTAAAAGTTATAATCGCTTAAGTGTAAGCAAGAACACAGGCACTGAAAATATTGCCGAAACAAAAGAAAAGGCCTCGTACTAAATATGGCAGAAACATGGAGAATAGTGGAACAATGGCCGTGAAAAGTGAACTAACACGGATCCAATCTCTACACTTGAAACATACACGTGACCTCTAAAGGACTGATCAATGTATCTGTAACTGAGATAAATATATTATTGAACTTACAAGAAGAGGATATGACCTGTCATACAGACTAGTTTTCTCGTTTCTCTCTGTGAATCTCTTGTGAATCTTTAGCAGGATTGTTATGAAATTTTTCTACAAAGAAACTGTGACATAATTTTTTATGTAACTTCTACTTAGTGCTAAAATTGATCGTTGAACATTTTAATCTTTGATATTCACAGGGAAGTGATCGGGTCACGAGACCGAAGATTAAGCAACGACGTTTTTGCAGAAGTTAACAGATGTTCATTATGGAAAAATTTGTCAAAGTTCAACTTCTGTATAAAATAAACACGTTGCTTTTCACCTGATAAATCCTGCCTTGATTTTATTGAGACAATGTTTCTTGTTATGTTAGTGATTATGTTAGTCATGAATGAAAGCGTGTTCGCTGACTGTTCTTGTTTTACATTGTTTCATTGTTCCTATAAAACTTTCCAATGTTCTTATATTGTTCTTACATATAGTTACTGTCTTTATCACACCTCCGTCTCTTGGTAATAATAACTGGATAAAGATTTTTTATTTACAAGCAGTTCTTTCAAATTTTACTTATGTAACAGAATAGCAATTCTGTACAGAGACTATTTGTGTATTGCTAATAGTTGTGTTCGCGTAGACCACAACTCATGTCGTTAGGAAAGTACGTGTGCAAAGCACGTCGTTAGAAACGTCCGTGTGCAAAGCACGTCGTTAGGGAGAGTCTTGGTTTGAACGTGGAACTGTGTGGACGTGTTTTTGTCGAGCTATGTGATTGTCTCTTGAAATGTGGTAGAGAGAGCCTTGTCGTTAGAGTTAGTTTCTTTTTTTATTTTCCCTGTGTGAGTTGAGGTTTTTAGAAAGATTGTAAGTATGATTCTTTGTGTATAGATCATTGTAATGTTTTTTCTTGCCCATATGGCGTAGAGTCCCCTCTCGCCGGGCACTGCTAAATGTAATTTTTGTTTAGCCTGATGGCTACGTATACATCTTCACGATTGTCACCCTCATTTCTTGTCCATTAATAAATGTGTGTAGTCTGATGATGGGTTTTGTTGGAGTCCTTATTGTTGACCGGTTTGTTGGTTGAAAGACGGTCAAGTTACGTTGAGTTGTTGTATTTGTATTATTCTGTGGAGTTGGAAACCTGGGTGTCTTGTTGTGTTTTCTTGATGTATAATACAGAAAACTAGGTGATTGTTAACACCAGCAACAAGAAGAAGAGATTTCTAAGATAAACTGTACTCCACATGTAATCAGTCAATCCAGTAGGAACCCATTTTTTTTTGTAAGGAGAAATCCTGCTTAAGTTGTGCCGTATCAGGCCACTCGTCACGTCCAGTGTGTTTGTTTACACGTTGAACAGTTCCTGCATGTTTTTTCTAGTCCACAGTTGTGTGTTGATAGTATGTTTCGTCAGTGGTTTTCAGGTTTTGGGTTAGGGAATTGTATTTTTGTTAGTGTCAGAGACAGTTATCGTAGAAGTTATTCAAAGCGGCGATGATGTCCAGCCTACCCGAAAGTTTGTGTCACATCTAGTCCTGGGTCCTAGACAGTGCAGCTACTGACGTTTTCCTGTGCCTGCAAGCAAGCCCAGTGAGCCTGAACCTGAACTACAATCCGATGCGGAACCAGAGCGGTTTGTTCCAAGCGACAATTACTTCTCAATCAGCTCCATCCAGACAGGGGAGGTAACATGTTGTCAAAATTTCCTGTTTTCCACAATTTCGGCAGATAGACAGGAGTGGACATTGATACATGGACAGTTTGGATTGTGCTCTTTATGTGTGGTGTAGGATTTAAGACATTGTAGATTCACTTATATTTGGAATAGACATTGTAGGACATTCTTCTCCAGTGTTATTAGCGGGACTTTATTGAACACTTAATTTAGTGGTGATATTTGGAACAGTGCATAGACTTCTTGTGGCTTTTCATTTACCTTAGGATTTCATTGTAGTTAGTTAGTTAGTGCGTAGTATGGTATTTAATTGAATTTCTTTTCTATGTTGATTAGTTGGATGGCATTCGTACATGACATGAATAATTGATATGCCATTGTTTTGAAACTTGTTGACATTGCTGAAAATGGTGGCATTGTATTGATTCCAGTGGTATATGCTAACAATAAGTGGGGTGCACTACGGATAGACGCACGATGGCCTCAGCTCCATCCACGCCCAATTTGCTGGGTTTATTGCACGATACCTTGTCCCAAGTCAGCAATGACTTGAGGTTTTCCCACGTCATGTCAGCTGTAGCAAAGTTCGACGGGGATCCAGCAAAATTGAAACCATGGCTGAATGAGATTAATAAGATTATGGACATGCGGAATGCTGATGTGCCCAGTAAGAAGAACTTGGTGTATTTACGCACCACAGGTTCCCTGGCAGAGTTCGTTAAACAGCGACTCCAGTTTCAAGAGAGTGGGAGGAGTTCGTATCTGTTTTATTAGCACGATATGGGGTGCTGCAGACTCCTCAGGAGGTCTGGCATACGCTAGCCTCTACTCGACAGTCTCCTGGAGAGCCCATTCAAGCGCTGGCTGATCGCATCAGTGAGGCAGCTAGAGTTGCTTACTCTGAGGCGGAATGGGTAACTCCGTTGGCGCAGAGGCAAATGGTGCAGTCGTTTGTGGATGCCCTACTTTCTAGAGCATTGAAATCAAAATTATTAAGAGATAAACCTGTTCTATTTTCACAGGCGGTGGACTTAGCCTTACACGAAAATGACCTCATGAAGTCGGTGAACCTTAGTTGTAGTTCCCGACAAGCTTTCATTACAGGTTCTCGACCGTCCGGTGAGGTGACGACACACAGAGAGTCTCCTTGTGTGGATTCGCAGAGAGTACAGTTAGTCTCTCATCGGGAGAACTCTCGACGGCCGTCTTCACACTTCGAAGCAGGTAGGACAGACCACAGGAGGCCGAATACCAGGAATGCTAAACATGCGAGTACACTACCACAAGAAACTAGGTCTTGTTATAACTGTGGAAGGAGAGGTCACATAGCCCGATTTTGTAGGCAGAGTGTAAGAAAGGATCGTGTACATTTAAACTGACAAGTCGGCGCATGAATAGCTCCCATGTGTCCGACCGTATCTTTACACCATCTAGATCTGCCAAACACTCTGTCTCATTTTCGCATGCGACACCACTACGCTCGGTGGCTGCGAATCCCCCGACTCCTACTTCTGTCCTTGTTTCTATTGATACTTTTCGAATTAGAGCATTGTTAGACACAGGAGCTAGTGTCTGTCTTATCAAGGATTCTGTATACAGATCCTTACGTTCTGCTCCTAAGCTCTTGCCCGCTACAATTACTCTGCAGACTGTTACTGCAGCTTCCATGAGAGTAATTGGCAGAGTTTACCTACCTATCTCTATTGCTGGAGTCACTGTTTCTCATTGCTTTTATGTGGTTCGCAACATGAACCGTTCCGCCATTCTGGGGCGTGATTTTTTGTCTCGTTCTGGTGCTGTCATCGATTACAATTCTAATACACTTGACATACATAACAAGAAGATTCCTTTAGAGTTAGATGCACACATTGCTTCTATTCTTCGTGTCCAGCGTTCCTCTCTTCTTTCTCCACGTTCCGTCAATCTTATTCCTCTTAAACTGAAAGCCCAACCATATTTTCCATCTGGCAATTCTTATATGATTCAGGGTATTGAGACACCATTCTTACTGTCCCAGCCGGAGATAGAGTTGGTGGACTCAGTATGTGAGCTCCACACTAATCGCTATCCCGTGTTGACAGTAATTAATCATTCTAGTAAACACATCGAGCTCAGACGTGGATGTATTTTAGGAAAATTGACACCATTCACGGAGTCAGTTGACTCTATCCAGCAAGCTTCTGGTACTGAGGAGACAACACCTGACAGTCGTTCTGAGACTATCGTTCGACAGGTTCAGTGCCCTGATGTGCACAAGGACATAATATACAGGTTGTTGACACAGAACAAGGATGTCTTTGCCTTGACTGATTCCGAGATTTCGCATACCTCGACAGTGCAGATGGAGATTGATACAGGCGATCATCCGCCAATCTCCAGGAAACCCTACCGTACTCCGTTGGCGAGTAGAGAGGTGATAGAGAAGGCCGTCGAGAATATGTTGTGTGACGGAATAATTTCTCGCACGATCTCAGAGTGGTCATCACCAGTTGTCTTGGTGACTAAGAAAGATGGTACCCATCGTTTCTGCTGCGACTACCGTGCACTCAATGCGGTGACCCGTTCATTGTCATATCCATTGCCACGCATTGAGGACATCCTGAGCACGATCGGAAAAGCCAAATTTTTCAGCACTTTGGATGCTCGTTGTGGCTTTTGGTGTATTCCTTGTCCAAGAATGCTCAGCAGAAGTCAGCTTTTAGCTGTCATCTGGGTTCTTTCTGTTTTAATTACATGAGCTTTGGTTTAAAAGGGGCACCATCTACCTTTGTCGCACTCATGGACACAGTATTACAGGGCTTAGGCAAGTTTGCACAAGCCTATATTGACGATATACTGGTGTTCACTGATGGAACGATCGAGGACCATGTTCGCGATCTTCAAGCGGTATTCGACCGATTGCGCGAGCACCAGGTCAAGCTCAAACCATCCAAATGTCACTTTGCGGCCTCTGAGACAAAGTATCTCGGTTATGTCATCAGCCAGTCAGGCATATCTCCTGATCCTGAGAAGGTCAGAGCCATTGCCGACATGCCGTCTCCTTTGAATGTGAAGGAGGTGCGCTCTTTTTTGGGGACGTGCAGTTGCTATCGACGTTTCATTCCCCACTTTTCGGAGATTGTGGCTCCCATAGTGGACCTCACCAAGAAGGGTCATGGGTTCAAATGGTCTTCAGTCTGTCAAATGGCGTTCGAGTCCTTGAAGGATCGCCTTGCGAAGGTACCGCTTCTCTCGCATCCTGACTTGCATAAGCCACTTACATTGTATACAGATGCTTCCAATGTTGCGGTTGGAGCCTGTTTGGTGCAGACAGCCTCCTCTTCTGATAGACTCTCAGTAGAAGAGCCCTTATATTTTCTTTCGCAGAAGCTGTCGCGCTCTCAGACTAAGTGGTCTACTTTCGAGAGAGAAGCGTATGCTGTCCATTACGCCACCCAGAAGTTGAGATATTTTCTGGCGAATAGACACTTCGCTGTGAAGACTGACCATAGACCCTTGGTGGACGCATTTATAAGCAAACAGGAGATTCAGAATGTCGGGGTGCAGCGATGGATGTTGAATCTCTGCGGCTTGGATATGGAGTTCCAATACATCAAAGGTTGTCGAAATTTTTCGGCTGACCTACTTTCCCGGATAAATAATCCAGAACCTCTGGTAGTTACGGAAGATGAGGAGCTCTGTGAAAATGCCAAAAGAGATCGCGGTGATAAATGCAAATCGCTATCCATTGGATACTACAGAGGGTTTATTCCCTCCGATACGGAATCTGGGGAACCCTTCCTTGACATAGATCGCTTTGATCTGGTGACTGAGCAGGGACGAGATCCTGAAATCGCCAAAATCAAAGCGTCTCTTGAAGCAGCGGGACCTAGCGCCCCGAAGTCTAAGCACTTCATGTTACATCAGGACAGAGTGTTTTTTCTTTCTAAGCACTTCATGTTACATCAGGACAGAGAGTTTTTTCTTTCTAAGCACTTCATGTTACATCAGGACAGAGTGTTTTTTCTTTCTAAGCCTGATGAACCGGAGGCACGATTGAGATTGTACGTTCCTAGCCATCTCCGATCTCATATGTTGTTACAATTCCATGAAGAAAATGGACATATGGGTCGAGACAGGGTGTACTCTGCCTTGGCTTCTTGTTATTATTGGCCCAACATGTTTCAGGACTGCTACCAACATGTAGAGCCTGTGGCCGTTGTTTCAGGATTGCTACCAACATGTAGAACCTTGTGGCCGTTGTTTCAGGACTGCTACCAACATGTAGAGTCTTGTGGCCGTTGTTTCAGGACTGCTACCAACATGTAGAGTCTTGTGGCCGTTGTTTCAGGACTGCTACCAACATGTAGAGTCTTGTGGCCGTTGTTTCAGGATTGCTTCCAACATGTAGAGTCTTGTGGCCGTTGTCGAGAACGCAATATTCTGCACAAGAATGCACCGCTGCAAGAGACAGACATTCCGTGCTTTCCGTTTCAGAAGATCTCGCTGGATTTCTCAGGTCCCTATCCGCTGACCTTGGCTGGAAATAAATACATCCTTCATGTCGTTGATTGGCTAACCCTATGGCCCGAATGTTTCCCAGTACCAGACAAGACAGCCCACACGGTGGCTGAGGTATTGTTGCAGCGGATAATCCCGCGTCACTCCACGACTTCTGTAGTGGTAACGGACAATGGGGCTGAGTTTTTTAATCATTCTTTGAGCCAACTGTTCAAACAGCTCCATGTTCAACACGTTACTACGGCGTTGTATCACCCACAGAGCAACGCCAGGAATGAAAGGATGCATCACACCCTCCTTGACATTTTGTCAAAGCATGTGCACGAGATTCCACAGATGTGGGATGTGTTCTTACCAATGGCAGTGGGGGCCATTCGTATGAACGTCAATGAAAGTACTGGGGTGTCTCCCTTCTTCTTTTTATACGGCCGGCACCCTTGGTTACCCCTGGATAATTTGTTGTGCCCCCATGTTAAGTACTATGGGGAGGACCCTACGGAGATCAGGTTGATGCAACAGCACCGTACGTTCCTTCAAGTATTTCGCCAGTTAAATAAGTCTCGCTCCAGACAGAAAGCGAGCTATAATGAACTTGCGGAGATGCCAAACATTTCAGTGGGAGACAGTGTAACGTATAGAATCCATGCACGCCATTCTAAGTTAGATGCGCGGTGGGCCCCGTTTTATACGGTGGTGAAGCGTTTGTCTCCGGTTACCTTCCTGATCAAGAACCAGGCTGACGGGAGAACCCACTCGGTTCATGCAAATGACATACACAAAGTGGAGGTTCAGTGGAGGGAGCCTCCTTCGAATAAATTGTATAGTTTGCGTTCGGCGCGATTCGTTCTTCCACCTTTGGAGGAAGGAACAGATTCCAGCGGTAGCGATGCCGACAACGTTGAATCTGATGTCGGTCATGGTGAAACACACACAGGAGGGATTGGCGATCCCCTCTCACACCTTTTGAGGGATGTTCGAAATGAACGGGATGGATCCTCTATAGAGGCCCCTGTTCCCCTTCAGGAGCTCTATAAAAGGGCGACGGCTCGATTGGGGGCGCAGAGTACTCCCCTTTCGGGTATGGATGGGCCCACATCCATGGTGGCCCCTTCAGGAATTAACTCTTCTTCGAGTTCGGAAAGTGTTCCGTTGGCTAGGTATAAAGAAAAGCACAATAGACACTAGTTGGGTAGTGTTCTTCGAAAAAGGAGTTCATCCTTTGCTTCTATCCTATTTCTATGGCAGTAGGAATAGATGGTGTCGTTCATAGCACTCATTATTTGCAATGTTGTAAATATGTATATTCTGTTTGCACCACAAAGGTTTAACGTACTTAATTTGTACAAATTGTGCGTGCATGAGGTTTTTTTTTTTTTTGTAGCTGAATATTCAGCTTTAAATTCATTGTTATCGCTCACAGTTCGTGAGAGTTTTCTGTGCAAGTTCGCAATTTTTTTGTTTGAAGATATTTGATGGCCAAATATCTACCTTTAGGGGGTGGGGAGATATTCTGAAACAGAATAGCAATTCTGTACAGAGACTATTTGTGTATTGCTAATAGTTGTGTTCGCGTAGACCACAACTCATGTCGTTAGGAAAGTACGTGTGCAAAGCACGTCGTTAGAAACGTCCGTGTGCAAAGCACGTCGTTAGGGAGAGTCTTGGTTTGAACGTGGAACTGTGTGGACGTGTTTTTGTCGAGCTGTGTGATTGTCTCTTGAAATGTGGTAGAGAGAGCCTTGTCGTTAGAGTTAGTTTCTTTTTTATTTTCCCTGTGTGAGTTGAGGTTTTTAGAAAGATTGTAAGTATGATTCTTTGTGTATAGATCATTGTAATGTTTTTTCTTGCCCATATGGCGTAGAGTCCCCTCTCGGGGCACTGCTAAATGTAATTTTTGTTTACCCTGATGGCTACGTATACATCTTCACGATTGTCACCCTCATTTCTTGTCCATTAATAAATGTGTGTAGTCTGATGATGGGTTTTGTTGGAGTCCTTATTGTTGACCGGTTTGTTGGTTGAAAGACGGTCAAGTTACGTTGAGTTGTTGTATTTGTATTATTCTGTGGGGTGGAAACCTGGGTGTCTTGTTGTGTTTTCCTGATGTATAATACAGAAAACTAGGTGATTGTTAACACCAGTAACAAGAAGAAGAGATTTCTAAGATAAACTGTACTCCACATGTAATCAATTAATCCAGTAGGAACCCATTTTTTTTGTAAGGAGAAATCCTGCTTTACTTAGCCTTCAGTCCAAACGGTCATCTAATGTTTCATCCATCGTCCATGGTTGAAAATCTATCTGCTAGACTTGAAATAACAATGCTCACAGATCGAAGTTTTAAAAGTATAATCATACTTTTAAGTGAACAATGTGAGATGAAACTATCCTGATGATATAACAGGTGATTTTTGTTACTGAATGGCTAGAATTTTCATTTCTTATTACACATCGTATTTCTGGCCAACCATTCATTTCTAAGAGTTCAGACTTCATAATCTCTGTTCCGGTATAAATAAATAAATGAAGAGCGGGAATGGAAGAACAAAGTAAATGTGAAGAGATTGCTGGAGCTAGGATAAATTAAGGTTGCTGGTAGGAAATCTGAACTGTGTGGCAGGAAACACATGGCAAAGAATGAACACTTGATGGGACTATTAGCAAACATTCTCTAAGATGGAAGCTTCAGCACGCGGCGGGGCATATTTGGGGCTGTCCTGAAGGCCATGACACCGGAGTCTAAGTTTGAATCTGAAACTTTGAACATCTGAGTCCACTCCCGACGATAACCCGTTCTCTCAGTTCTCATAACAACCATCAAACAGGACATCATTTTCAGGAGCGTCTCGAAATCTAGACCTTTACATTTCTAGACCGTTATATTTCCCTTCATGAAATTAGCAAGCTTCGCCTTCTCCATGAACGACACTCTAACTTGACTCCCCGGGGAGCAACGTACACTTTCAAAACTTCAGCACAGACAAGATATCATTATAAAAAATACAGGGAATGGTGGAGCCACCGTTTGTTAGA
>CM019709.1:29487672-29496197 GCA_009760885.1 Achatina immaculata | reverse complement strand
ACTCTTGAAGAAAAACATATCTGTAACTATATCCTCTTGTCTTATATCTTATATCCTTCCCGTGCAATTAAACGTCTCATAGGTCTTGCATAGTATTTCGCCAATTTTGCAGTTTTCGGAGTCTTTCAACCTCATCAAGAGATTATGAATGTTAATTTGAACTCTCTTAATAATGTCCTCTTCAGATTTTCACGCGGTCTGCCTCTTTTTCTCTGACCTGTTGTGTTCCACTTGATAGCTTGTTTTTTGGGATTCTCTTATCATTTCTTCTCATCAAGTGACCAACATATGTCCATCTCCTTTTCCTTACCACCCATGAGACTGTTTGTTGTTCAGTCATCTGTCTTATCTCTGCATTGTTCTTGAATTCATTCCACTTGATGCCGAGTATTTCATATATCATTAGTAGAAGAAAATTCTAAAAAGCTGGAATAATTGTACACTTTTCTGTAACCATTATGCTCTTTTTTACGTTGCCTCTTGTAAAAATGTTGATATGATTATTACCGTTTCTGTCATATGTAATGTTAAATTTCATGAAACTGTTATTCGTCTCGTACTGAGTAATTAGATTTAAACATTTGAAAACTCTTTCTTTCCAACATTAACAACTGTTAACAAAATAAATTTGTTGGATCAAAATTATCTTATATTTTTATAACTTACATTTTAGTCAGTGAAGTAGTTACATGTTTTGAAAGACATGTTTAAATGCGCACTACCGTAGTGCATTTTTAGACATATTATTTCAAAAGAAATTTGCTATATAAGACTAGTTAATTCAAATGTAATATCTACCCTCATTTATGCATGTGAAATCTGGAAAACAACTAAAGAAATAGAAAAGAAATTAGACTCTTTTGAAAACAAATGCATAAGGAAAATACTCGGCATCAAGTGGAACGAATTCAAGAACAATACAGAGATAATACAGATGACTGAACAACAACCAGTCTCATTGGTGATCAAGAAAAGTAGATGGACATATGTTGGTCACTTGATGAGAAGAAATGATCAGAGAATCCTAAAACTAGCTATCAAATGGAACACAAGAGACCAAAGAAAAAGAGGCAGACCATGCGAAACTCTGAAGAGGACATTGATAAGAAAGGCCATATTAACCAGCATAAAATCCCTTGATGAGGTTGAAAGACTCGCCACAGACAGGAAAAACGGATGAACTACTTTGCGAGCCCTGTGCGACGTTTAATGGCACGGAAAAGATATAAGATATTATATACGTATATATATATATATATATATATATATATATATAGATATATATATTGTAAAGTACTAGACTTACCACCTATATTAGCGTTTTGAAATATGATGGGAAAAAGTTGATTATGGAAATGATTTTAAATGCTTTTAACACAGAAAGTGTGTTTTTGCTTCGGAAAACTAAAAATGTCAATTTTTTTTTGTTTATTTGAAAAATAACCGTAGATTTGAGATTACATTGTGTAGAAACTTTGAATACCAGTATTTACAAATTATAACCTACCTCTTTAAAATGTCTACTAATTATATAGTATTCAGCTGTGATATTAATTTCGTTTATTTCTGTAAGGATGAAGTGTAAAGTATGTCATATAAACATTTGAGATGTTAATAGTGCCAAAAGTTTGGACTTTAAAGAAAGTATTTACGAATTTCTGATAAACATCGTTCGTGTTAGAACATGTCTCTCCGAATATATAGATACCATTCTTTATCTATCTATCTATCTATCTATCTATCTATCTATCTATCTATCTATCTATCTATCTATCTATCTATTTATCTATCTATCTATCTATCTATCTATCTATCTATCTATCTATCTATCTATCTGTCTATCTGTCTGTCTATCTATCTATCTATCTATCTATCTATGGATCTGTTATTTAAGCCTGTCTTTCTATCTGTCTGTCTGTCTGTCTACTTATGTGCCTATCTCTTCCCAAGTCTATCTTTTTTATGTGTGCCTAAATGGTTAAACGTGTCAATAAGAAAAGTCAAATCTTGAAGAAAAACATTAATGGTTACTATCTGTAACTATATCATAATAGAAGAAAATTTTTTAAAGCTGGAATAATTTTACACTTTTCTATATCCATTATGCTCTTTTTTACGTTGCCTCTTGTAAAAATGTTGATATAATTATTACAATTTCTGTCATATGTAACGTTAAAACTTTCATGAACCTGTCATTCGTCAAGTATTGAGTAATTAGATTTAAACATTTAAAAACTCTTTCATTCCAACATTAACAACTGTTAACAAAATAAATTTGTTTTATAAAAACTAACTCATATTTTTTATAACTTACGTTTTAGTCAGTGAAGTAGTTACATGTTTTGAAAGAAATGTGTAAATGCGCACTACCGTAGTGCATTTTTAGACATATTATTTCAAAAGAAATTCGCTATATAAGACTAGTAATTCAAATGTAATATCTACCCTCATTTATGCATGTGAAACCTGGAAAACAACTAAAGAAATAGAAAAGAAATTAGAATCTTTTGAAAACAAATGCATAAGGAAAATACTCGGCATCAAGTGGAACGAATTCAAGAACAATACAGAGATAATACAGATGACTGAACAACAACCAGTCTCATTGGTGATCAGGAAAAGTAGATGGACATATGTTGGTCACTTGATGAGAAGAAATGATCAGAGAATCCCAAAACAAGCTATCAAATGGAACACAACAGGCCAAAGAAAAGGAGGCAGACCGTTGAAACTCTGAAGAGGACATTGTTAAGAAAGGCCAAATTAACAGGCAGAAATCCTTTGATGAGTTTGAAAGACTCGCCGAAGACCGAAAAATTGGCGAACTACTTTGCGAGCCCTATGTGACGTTTAACGGCATGGGAATGATCTAACTTCTAAGATATATATATATATATATATATATATATATATATATATATATATATATATATTGTAAAGTACTACACTTACCACCTATATAGCGTTTTGAAATATGGTGGGCAAAAGTTGATTATGGAAATGGTTTTACATGCTTTTAACACAGAAAGTGTGTTTTTGCTTTGGAAAACTAAAAATGTCAATTTTATTTTTGTTTATTTGAAACGTAACCGTAGATTTGAGATGACATTGTGTAGAAACGTTGAATACCAGTATTTACAAATCATAACCTTCTCTTTAGAACTATCTACTAATTATATTGTATTCAACTCTGATATTAATTTCGTGTATTTCTGTAAGTATGAAGTGTAAAGTATGTCATATAAACGTTTGAAATATTAATAGTGCCAGAAGTTTGGACTTTAAAGAAAGTATTTACGAATTTCTGAAAAACATCATTCGTGTTAAAACATGTCTCTCCGTATATATATAGATGTAATTCTTCATCTATCTATCTATCTATCTATCTATCTATCTATCTATCTATCTATCTATCTATCTATCTATCTATCTATCTATCTATCTATCTATCTATCTATCTATCTATCTATCTATTCGTAGAGTGATTTTAAGTACCTCTAAATATGAAACCATAAAATATTAAATTCTATATTTCTATATCAAGATTATTTATTATTTTTAACAACAGCTATAGTCGTCCCATCGCAATACATGCCTTTGAGACCTGAACACTTAATAGAACAGCTGAGAAACACATAAATGCTTTTGAATGTAAATACTGCACAATATGATAAGATGTCTCTCTGTCTGCCTGTCTGTCTACCTGTATTTCTGTCAATCTATCTATCTATATATATATCTATTTACCTATGTGTCTGTTAGATATGCCCGTCTGTCTATCAGTCTATCTACTTATGTATCTATATCTTCCCAAGTCTATCTTTTATATATGTCTAAATGATTAAATATGTCATTATGAAAACTCTATTACTGAGAAAAACAGTATTGATTTTTAACTGTAACTATAGCATGGTAGAAGAAAATTCTAAAAAGCTGGAATAATGTTACACATTTCTATATCTTCTTCTTCTCTTCTTCTTCTTCGTTCGCTTCTACCACCAAGACCGCCCTGTGATCCTACTGAATTTACTCCTGTGGTCCTCGTTAAATCCCGTGGTCCCCCGTGTGGTCCCCGAAAGGACCACACGAGATCCCCGAGAGGACCACAGTGCTTGAACCTGTGTTCTTGGTGGGTCTCAGATGGGGGATTGCGTAACACCGTGGTTTTCGTTGCACCAGTTTAATCTAGAGTTGGACTTTCTCACCGGAAGACCTCGATGTGTTTTGGATATCAGTATATCCCCGCTGGGTGAGAGGTGGTAGCCCACCCAGGCCAGAGTTGGACTTTCTCTCCGGAAAACCTCGACGTGTTTTGAGATACCCGTGTATCACCGCCGGGTGAGAGGCGGTTGCCTATCCAGCCCAGTTTTGGACTTTCTCACCGGAAAACCTCAGCCTGATTAGGATACACATACATCCCCGCCGGGTGAGAGGTGGTTGCCTATCTAGACTTCCCTGGTCCAGTGTCTCCGACTTCAGCATTTTGTGGTCGTGGCCGCTACCCTTCCTAGTTGTGACCAGGATGGAGCTTTTATCCAGGAGCACGAATCCTCGCCACTAGTGACTTCCACCCCTGGGTTAAGCCGGTTTATGCATATTATCCCAGTATGGGCGTGTTTAGGACATGACCGACCTCTAGAGCAGAGGTACCTTGACATGCTTAGCCTTCAAGTTTCACCCCTGGTATGAGCCGGCTTAGGCATATTTCACCAGTATGGGTGTATATCGGGCGTGACCGACCTCTAGAGCAGAAGTGGTGTGACATGCCTGGCCATCAGGTTTCACCACTGGTGTGAGCCAGTTTAGGCATATTTCACCAGTGTAGGTGTATTTCGGACATGGCCGACCTCTAGAGAAGAGGTGCCGTGGTATGTGTAGCTCTCGTAGCGATACTACTGGACATACCGATTAATTTCACTTTATCCTTTCCTTCAGCTTTTCACATCGGCGCCGCACAGCAACCTTTATTTCTTTTTCCACATTTTCTTCCTTGACCGGAAGGAGCTTCACTCTACGCGCGGCATTCGAAAAGTCTCGCTAGCAGTTTCTTAACCTCTGGTTTAAGCCAGTTCATGCATTTCACCCGATGTGACTGCACTCAGGACGTGGCCGACCTCCAGACCAGAGGTGCCTTGATTTGACTGTTTGCTTTGCTTTATCCTTTCTACCACCTTTTCCGCAGTGATGCCGCGCGGCAACCCCATTTGCACCTTTCTTCAGTGGCCGGGAGGAGCAGGCTCCACGCACGGCAGTTGAAGAATCTCGCCATAAGCTGTGCAGACCCGATACTCTTTGTGAGAGATGGGTTAATTTCTAGACCATCGGTCGACAAAAATGTACTACATCGTTAGCACGAACCTGGCTGGCTAGCCGTTTACATGCTTCACTCGACGGACAAACCACTCGCTTCTGCATCGAAACACCTTAACTCTCGCCGTCCGGGAAGGGAGCGAAAGCCTGTCTCCCCACGTACGGAACTCCAGAGCGCATTTTCGCCAAAAGAACAGTTCTATATCCATTATGCTCTTTTTTTTTAAAAGTGCCTCTTGTAAAAACGTTGATATGAATATTACAATTTCTGTTATGTGTAATGTTAAAACTCTCATGAAACTTTCATTCGTCTCGTGCTGAGTAATTAGATTTAAACATTTGAGGAATCTCTGATCCGAATATTAGCAACGGTTAACAAAATATGTTTTTGGATAAAAATTACCTCATATTTTTCCCTAACTTAAATTTTAGTCAGTGAAGTAGTTACATGTTTTGAAAAAAAATGTGTAAATGCGCACTACCGTAGTACATTTTTTTAGACATATTATTTCAAAAGAAATTCGTTACATCTATATCTTTTATACATTAATATACTTACCAACTGTATTAGCGTTGTGAAATATGATCGGAAAAAGTTGATTATGGAAAATGTTTTTTAAATGTTTTTAAAACGGAAAGTGCATTTTTCCTTCGGAAAACTTAAAATATATATTTTATTTTTGTTTATCTGTAACAAAACCTTAGGTTTGAGACCACATTTTAATACCAGTATTTAAAAATCTTAACCTTGTCTTTAATAAAATCTACTATCTATAGAGCATTCAGATCTGATATAAATTTTCTTCTATTTATGTACGGATGGAGTGTAAAGTATGTCAGATATAAATTTGAAATATGAATACATCCCAAAGTTTATAGAGACATTTATGAAATTATTTCCTATGTTCTTATAAACATCTTTCGTTTTAGAATATGTCTATCCGCTAGATATAGATGTCATTTGTTCCGTATCTTTTCTTATCTGTCTTCCTGTCTGTCTGTCTGTCTTTGTCTGTCTGTCTGTCTATCTGCCTGTCTTTCCTTCTGTCTATCTGTGTGTCTGACTATCTTTTTATTTTTCTGTTTGTTGGGCATTCTATCTTTTCATTTATGCCTAAACTGTTAAGTCTGTCAGTAAGGAAAGTATACTTTTCTGGATAAACGTTATTGGTTCTTACTGTAACTATATCATAGTAGAAGAAAAATGTGAAACTCTGCAATAATTTTACATATTTCAATACCTATAGTGATCTTTTTTTTTGATTTGCTTTAGGACATACGTAGATACGAATATTACATTTCCTGTTATAAGTAATTTTAAAATATTCATGAAACTACCGTTCGTCTGGTACTCAGTCATTATAGTCAAACATTTGATGAATCTCTCATCTGAACATTAGCAACTGTTAACACAATAAATCTGTTGAACAAAAATCAGTTCATACTTTTTCTGTAAATGAAATATTAAGCAGTGGAATAGTTATGTTTTTGAAAAATATTTGCGAACGTGCAATACTGGCGATGGTTTATTGGACACTTTGTTTCAAAGGAAATTAGCTACATCTATATTTTGTGTGAATTAATAGACTTACCGTCTGTAGTAACGTTTTGAAATATTGCGTGAAAAATTTGATTAGTATAATGGTTTTCTATGTTTTTATAACGTTGATTTTGCTTCGGAAAACACGAATAGTCTTTTTGTTCTGTTCATTTCAAACAAAACTATAACTTTAAGATTTTACTGTGTAGATTTTCTTTTAAGTAAAAGATTATCTTTCTGGGACAAGTACTAGCTGGCCTGGTGGGCACCAGTAAAGCAATATTACTGTAAATCTGTGACGTGTCCAAGGCATCAAGAGATGGAATTGTGTGGACTTTCACTGTACCTTGATAGAGTTACATGTTGTTGTTGCCTGTGAGAGTTGGTAGCACTACTCTACCAAAAGCCAATCTTGTCACTATGGTACACCCTGAGGGACACAACAACAATGCCAGGTTCGCAACTGACACAACAAAAACGACAGAACTAACAGCTACAAAATTCATGAAGATAATAATAGTCCAACTACAAGGATACACATCAAAAATTTATTGAATGAAGAAATGAACGATGAAAATGGAGATGAGAAAAGAGGACGAGCTGCCAACATGGCGGGTTGAATCAGCAAATATTTCAAGAACTTCCCGGGCGCGTAGTCAACGCAAAGATGGAGAATTTTCTGACAACCAGTAGCTACTATAAGGAACTACTTACAAATTAGTGAACTTCCAATAAATATCCAGAACACACATAACTTCCAGAAGTTGGAAAACAGTGTAACACAGTTCTTTCCTGACAAGGACAACACTACTAAACAACATGCATTTCACTGACAAAGAAAACTTGTCTTAAAGAACATTATGCTGAAACTGGGTCTACTACATAACTGGGTCTACTACATAACTGGGTCTACTATATAATTGGAACTGAGTCTACTACATAACTGGGTCTAATACATAACTGGGTCTATTACATAATTGGAGCTGAGTCTACTACATAATTGGGTCTACTACATAACTGGGTCTACTACATAACTGGGTCTACTACATAACTGGCACTGAGTCTACAACATAACTGGAACTGAGTCTACTACATAACTGGAACTGAGTATAATACATAACTGGAAATGAGTCTACTACATAACTGGAACTGAGACTACTACTTAACTGGAACTGATTCTACTACATAACTAGAACCGAGTCTACTACATAACTAGAACTGAGCCTTATAAATAACTTGAACTGAGTCTACTACATAAGGAGAACTGAGTCTACTATATAACGAGAACTGATTCTACTACATAACTGGAACTGACTATCTGCAAACTCCTCTGAAGAAAAAAATGACTACTAAGCAAAATTAATAAAAACTTCCTCCCTTAAAAAAATATAAAAAAGACTCACTCCACGTGAAAAATCGTGTTTTTATGACCTTTAGTATCGTAAACAAACAATTTCCTAAAACTAAATCTCTAATACTAAATTTAGTATTCCAAAGTTAACATTTTAACTTTTCTCTAAACTAAAATCACCCATAACGTGCAGGTTTACACTACCCATCAAGGTTACCTGAGCTGACTAACTCGTATTTTTCAGTGAACAAAAAATAATCACTAATACAACAAGTGACTGAACAAAGTACTCTCACTTTTAAAGATTATTACTTTACTTTGACT
>CM019709.1:29465172-29482672 GCA_009760885.1 Achatina immaculata | reverse complement strand
CTATCTTGCGAGCCCTGTATGACGTTTAACGGCATGGGAAGGATATAAGATATAAGATAACATTTGGAGATTATGAAATACCAGAGATTAGATATACTGATGACATAGTATTAATGTCTACAACACAGAAAAGAATGGAAAAACTAATTATGTCAGTCCGTAAGAACAGTGAAAAGCAGAACCTCTATCTTAATGCGAAGAAAACTAAATTAATGACAACTTACAAAACAAATAATGCGACTGAAATTTGTATCAGTGAGGAAAAACTGTAAGAGGTGGAGAGTTTTTAATATCTTGTATCATTACTAACTAATCATAGAGATACAATGAGGAATATTAAAAGGAGATCATCTATCTCTCTTAAAAAAATAACACAAATAAAGAAGCGGTTTGGAGGAACAGACAGAACTACAAAAATAATATTTAAAGGCATGCATCTTTCCTATCGCAACATATGCCTGTGAGACCTGGACACTTAATAAAACAGCTGAGAAGGACATAAATGCCCTTGAATAAAAATTCTACATAAGAGTCCATCAAATATCAGGGGCACAAAACAGAAAAAATATATCCATACTGTAAGACTTTAATATTGAAGAAGGTTGGCTAGTAAGGATGATTAAATGGAGAAAACTTAAATCTTTTGGACACATTAAACGTCATGAGAATTTAGAGAAGACTGTCTTAGAAGGGTACATAATGGGAAAAAGAAAGAGAGGAAGACCAAGGGAAGATGGCTGCAAGACACCGTTCATAATCCGTAAATCAGCAACACGACATCTTGTTCAGAACCGAGAGGCCTACAGGAGAGCTGATAGGGAAGCAAAGTTTCGCAAGGAACATGCAACCGACTGACTGACTGACCAAATAACGATATATCAGTACTTTGCACAAGAAGTTCATGACCTTTAACACAGGACGTGTCCTTGGAGCACTAACACTGGAAAAACCTTTTGTTCCAAAAGTTTGAAAGACATTTTTTTGTATGATAAGACTAATTTCCTTAGTGGCACTTTATTTGTCAAGAATCTGTTAAGACAACATATTAAAAACAACAGTTAAATCACTGCAAAACATGCTGCATATTTTGTAGCCGATATTGTTTTCTTTTAATTCAGTTTAGCAAGTATTAGTTCACAAATTTTAAATTTTCTCTTACAAACAATGTCAAAACTGTTTGAAGTGAACATTCATTTCTTGTTGAATTATTCAGTTATCGCACTCATTATATTTAAACATTTTATAAAGCTCTCCCTAGAAGATTAACAACATTTAACAACATAAATTTATTAAAGAGAAATTAAAATTGATATTTTAAGCAGTCTAGTAATTATAATTTGTTTTGAAAAATCTGTAAATGTACAATTGAAAAAATATATTTTTCGTGACTTTATTTCAAAATAGGCTGGCTATGTCGATATTATTTGTGAAATAGAAAAAAAACTTACGGTCTGTTTTAATGTTTTGAAATAAAGCCAGAAAATGTTGATTTGTGAAATAATGTAAGATGATTTTTTCAACTTTTTATTTATATTTTAGAAAATGTCAACAGTTTTGTGACACAATACTGTAATTCTGAGAAGTCATTTTCTAATTCTGAGAAGTCATTTTCTAAAACCATTTAAAAGCAGAACGAAAAAAACATTTCACTAGCTACATAATATTAACATTTTGTGTACTGCCATTTTCTTTCCTTAAATTCCGATTTTCTTTTGTATTAACTTCATAATCATAACACAAGCAGTTTAAATGAAATCTCAATTAGAGCATCATATAATCTGAACATGACAATAAATCAGAAACTGCATTCCCATTTTTTGTCAACAGCTAACATCTGCCAAAAGATGGCATTTCCTATCTTTAGTCCAGATTGTGTTAAGTTCTGATATCAATTAAACTGTATATATATATATATATATATATATATATATATATGCATGTAATTCTGTAAGTTGTATGTATATATTTAGGCATGACTGACAATCAGTCTGTTTATCTGTCCGTCTGTCTGTTTGTCTGTGGATCTCTCTGTCTATCTATCTACCTGTCTGTCTATGAATCTAACTATTGGAAGTAAAACTTTCTTAATGGAAACATATTGGTAATAAATCTGGAAAATATCATTTTACAAAAGATAAACATTTAAGATAGTACAAAAATGTTGCATAATTCTGTGGTGATATAATTTTAAAAATTCAGTTTAGGAATTACCTTTCCACAAATGTTAGTATTCTCTCTAAAATTCTTATCAGAATATTTTGTTCCACTATTTTTCTGTCTGTCCGTCCGTTGGTTAGTTAGCCCGCCCGCTAGACTGCTCGCCCTATTTCTGCCTGTCTATTTTTCTGTCTGTCCAGTGCTGGTTAGTTAGTTAACCCGCCCGCTAGACTGCTCGCCCTATTTCTGCCTGTCTATTTTTATATCTGTCCGCCCGTTGGTTAGTTAGCTCGCCCGCTAGACTGCTCGCCCTATTTCTGCCTGTCTATTTTTATATCTGTCCGCCCGTTGGTTAGTTAGCTCGCCCGCTAGACTGCTCGCCCTATTTCTGCCTGTCTATTTTTATATCTGTCCGCCCATTGGTTAGTTAGCTCGCCCGCTAGACTGCTCGCCCTATTTCTGCCTGTCTATTTTTATATCTGTCCGCCCGTTGGTTAGTTAGCTCGCCCGCTAGGTTTAGTGCTGGTTAGTTAGTTAGCCCGCCAGCTTGACTGCTCGCCCTATTTCTGCCTGTCTATTTTTCTGTCTGTCCGTCCGTTGGTTAGTTAACCCGCCCACTAGACTGCTCGCCCTATTTCTGCCTGTCTATTTTTCTGTCTGTCCAGTGCTGGTTAGTTAGTTAACCCGCCAGCTTGACTGCTCGCCCTATTTCTGCCTGTCTATTTTTCTGTCTGTCCGTCCGTTGGTTAGTTAACCCGCCCACTAGACTGCTCGCCCTATTTCTGCCTGTCTATTTTTCTGTCTGTCCAGTGCTGGTTAGTTAGTTAGCCCGCCAGCTTGACTGCTCGCCCTATTTCTGCCTGTCTATTTTTCTGTCTGTCCGCCCGTTGGTTAGTTAACCCGCCCACTAGACTGCTCGCCCTATTTCTGCCTGTCTATTTTTCTGTCTGTCCAGTGCTGGTTAGTTAGTTAGCTCGCCAGCTTGACTGCTCGCCCTATTTCTGCCTGTCTATTTTTCTGTCTGTCCAGTGCTGGTTAGTTAGTTAACCCGCCAACTAGACTGCTCGCCCTATTTCTGCCTGTCTATTTTTCTGTCTGTCCAGTGCTGGTTAGTTAGTTAACCCGCCAGCTTGACTGCTCGCCCTATTTCTGCCTGTCTATTTTTCTGTCTGTCCAGTGCTGGTTAGTTAGTTAACCCGCCAACTAGACTGCTCGCCCTATTTCTGCCTGTCTATTTTTCTGTCTGTCCAGTGCTGGTTAGTTAGTTAACCCGCCAACTAGACTGCTCGCCCTATTTCTGCCTGTCTATTTTTCTGTCTGTCCAGTGCTGGTTAGTTAGTTAACCCGCCAACTAGACTGCTCGCCCTATTTCTGCCTGTCTATTTTTCTGTCTGTCCAGTGCTGGTTAGTTAGTTAACCCGCCCGCTAGACTGCTCGCCCTATTTCTGCCTGTCTATTTTTCTGT
Organism: Achatina immaculata; assembly: GCA_009760885.1. Lineage (NCBI taxonomy): Eukaryota > Metazoa > Mollusca > Gastropoda > Stylommatophora > Achatinidae > Lissachatina > Lissachatina immaculata. The sequence goes on along the minus strand of CM019709.1, from coordinate 29,479,050 downwards.
CTGTCCAGTGCTGGTTAGTTAGTTAACCCGCCCGCTAGACTGCTCGCCCTATTTCTGCCTGTCTATTTTTCTGTCTGTCCGTCCGTTGGTTAGTTAACCCGCCCGCTAGACTGCTCGCCCTATTTCTGCCTGTCTATTTTTCTGCTGGCTATTGTTATTATTATGTGTCGTGTTGAAAAGTTTTATCCGTCTTGCTTCTACTTCTTTTTCGGTTCTTGGTGCTCTTTATTAGATCAGCTGCTTTCCTTTTTTCTATGCCACGTGGACAGTCCACTCAGATCTTTGTCTGAATGTTTATTTATACATGTATTTTTCTGTCTATTTTTTCATGTAATTATTTCAATGAATGCTCACGCCTACTTTGTGTCCACAGATTAAGTCTGTTGTAGAAAGAACAGCAAACTTCTCAACAGTTATCTTCTCCTGTTAATGTGTAGAGATAATAGGACATTGATGTGCAAGAAATACATTATTTACTCTGCCGCTGAATTTTTAGATACAAATAGTTTTCTTTTCTGGCATTCATTATAGAGATCAGAAGTCCAAACATTGGACTCTCTCTCTCTCTCTCTCTCTCTCTCTCTCTGAAACCTAAGTACCTAAGGCATCTAGGGTTTGTGCAGGAGTTTGTCCATAAAAGCTAGTCCTTTGCTTTTTTTTCCTCCCTTGCTTAAGTGAGCCCTCTGTTGCTCAATATCCTCTCTGTTGTTCTTCTCCATGTCTTCTTTGTGTACTCTTACCTTGTAACTAACACAGAGGAATTTTTTAAAAATATTATTTCGAATTTTCTGATAATGATTCTTTCATCTTAATGATCACACAGGAATTGACACTATCGCAGCATCATGTAGCAATCCGTGAAACGACTTCTCACGTGATGGTTCTTGAAATGTTTGAGTATCCTAGTTTGTTTTGCTGGGCCAACCCTCTCTGTGATTTCATTTCCTATCTTTTTCACGGACTCTCCACGCTCATTTTCAGATCTGGGCTATTAGCAATCTGGCAGAAAGGAAAATGCGAGAAGAAAAAATATTCTTAATTGCGCGCTAAGTCGCCGCCATTTTCCAGGGTACTTGAAGTCTCGCATCATCTCGCTTAGTCACGCTCATTCTCGTTCTAGGAAAGTGTTACTCTGACTCAGTTTCACTTTAGACGACCTCCACCCCCCCCCCCCCCCACCTCTTCCAGTCTTGAACATCTTCTGTTCCTGATATCATGTCCGGTAAAACCATCATCTTTAAGATAGTAGATTGATGAGCCTGTGTCCTGTCAAACTGATGATTGTTCTCAAGTATGGTAGGAAGGATGAGAGTAGTCTATCACTGCTGTAGTACATTGTTTACTCGCCTACATTCATCATGTGCTCATATTACCAGTGCCCATTCATATTCATCATCATCATCATCATCATCATCATTTAAGAAGATGTCTAAAATAGCAGGAGGATAAACAGAATACATCTATGGATGGAGCTAGAGAGAGAGAGAGATAGAGAGAGAGAGAGGGAGAGAGAGAGAGAGAGACAATTAACATTGCTTTAAAGTTATTTGTTATGATTACTGTATTATTTTATTTATTGTTAATATTGTGTCTGTTTGACTTTTTATGTTAAAAAAATAAGTACATGTATGTTAGTTAAGAAAATATTGTTCGCTATTTCCCACGAACTTCCGCTTACGTACTGATCGAGTATGGCGGGATCTTACTGTATAGTCCTCATTTTACTGTGTTTGCAACAGATTCTATATTTAATTGCTCTTCCATTCTGCAGTCTGTTACAGTATCTTCCTGGTTCTTTTTGCTGATTATATTTCTTTTTATTAAATACCTTGCGTCTTTGTCTCATACCCTCTTTCAGTTCTGAGTAAATTGTCACTAACAAGGTACGTAATCTCTTAGTATCACAATATACGCCTGGAATCTTACATTTACTCAGGGTAATCATAGAAACTCAACATTTGCAACCTCTTGTGTATGGTCTATTTCTTTCTATCTTTAACAAAATTCTGATAATTTTCTGCAGACAGTTTGATGGTACACATTTTCAGAGCTGTTAGAACACTGATGTACAAAGCTGATGTGGTTTTGCTGTATAGAGCTGATATGATATTAGTGTTTAGAGCTGATAGGACACTGATGTATAAAGATGATAAGAAATTGATTTCAGAGCTGATAGGACACTGATATACATAGATGATAAGATACTGAATCCATCCTTCTACTAAAAAAACATTGCCCATATCCAGTCTTCTAAAAGTTTTATTTCTTCCTTTCTCCAGATCATATGTCTGTCTGTGTATATTCTGTTTATATTTTGTGTATATTTTGTATAAATGTAAATTTTTAGAATTATAAACTTACACTTAAAAAACGTTTCCTTTCTTTACATTATTATAGAAATCTTTTGTCAAAAAACTATATTCTCTAGAAATAACACAAACTGTACATTTTATCCACAGTTTTTAACTTATGCAGCACATAAATGAAAATCAGCGATTTTATCTTTTATATACGTACAGATTTATGCTGTAAGATATACTCACCGGCGACTGACAGAGCAATCAACATGCACAGCAAAGCAGTGATCATAATGAACTTCATGGTGTCGGCTTTCTGGAAGACTGAGGATTAAATAACCATATGTATATAACATACATAATTACATACATATACATGCAGAAAATTCTACTGTAGAGAAAGGAATAGCAACACAGCTCCCTAGATCATCAGAATAAGTACCCACCCATCCGCTCCCCAGCTAAGTATTTCAGCTCTATTAAACTCTTTACACTCTAAGGGGGGTGGGGTGGGACCCCTGGGTCATGACTCGGGAGGGGGAGAGGGGAGTTGAGGTGCTTTTTCCATTTGTCCCGTTCAAGGACGTCTTCCAAGTGACACTGCCCCTTGAAGTACATCTAAGCCGTTCTGTCACGTGGGACTGGTATTAGATTTGATAAATAAATTATTTAAGTTCTCAGTGCTTTTATTTGGCATTTTCCACAGTCAGCATGAGGCCTTTTCTGCTGTCTCTGAAAGGCTTTTCAATAACTTTGCTCTTGCATGTCCTTGTTTGCCCATTTGCTTACACAGGTAGTATGCTGATGTTGATATGAAATAATCTCCCTCCAACTTCTACAGATATTACTTTTGCCTTGACTCCTGCCATCTGCCTTACTTGCTTGACTAGATCATTGTACTTCTCATTCTTGAAGCGATATTGCTTTTCTATTCTTGTTTCACATGGAACCGCTAACTCGATCATTATAAACATCTGTTTTACTGTGGATTACACTGCAATGTTCGGACCAAGTCCTATGTTCTTGATGACAGCTGGACATTCTTTTCGTCCTGGTAAGTCTGCTATCACATCCCAGACGTTTGCACTATCTAGCAGTGATACCAGGCAAACTCTAATAAATCTGTAATCCGAGTCTGCCATCCCCATACGCCAGGCATCCCCACACGCCAGGCATCCCCACACGCCAGACATCCTCACACGCCAGACATCCCCACACATCAGACATCCCCACACGCCAGACATCCCCACACATCAGACATCCCCACACGCCAGACATCCCCACACATCAGACATCCCAACACGCCAGACATCCCCACACGCCAGACGTCCCCACACGCCAGGCATTCCCGTATGTGCTCCGTCTTCCGTTCCGACACCCACTGAAGGTGCCTCTGCTGATGGAGCCAGCCACACACTGCTTGAGGGTAACGCGCACTAAACCAGTTCTTTTAGAAAACCGTCCACTTCTTCTCTCCTCCCCCAGTTCGATCATCCTTCTGATGTGATTGTTGTCATTCAGTCTGACATCGTCCTCCATACGCAGCCTATTCAAGGTGGCTCCTGTAATCTCTTCTTTGTCCGTTCTTATGCTGCCTTGAGTTGATGCCATGCCTGCTTCCTTGTCCGCTTTCTCATTACCTTTGACCTCTGTACGAGCTGGGCAATGTATCCACCAACTGAGAGCCCTCTATAAGCTGAACCCACTCCCTACGGAAGAAATGTCTCTCGATTCTCCGTAACATGTTTTAGAAGTCTGTTACAATGACCCCGTAGGAGTCGTCCTGCTCCACCAACGAGGAAATTGTTTCTGATGCTGTATGTACCTCCATTCTCATGCTCGAAGTGCTGGTTGCATAGGCTCCTGATTTACTGGCAGCCAGTTTGTCGTTGCGGTAGACATCATAGCCTCATCAACATTTAGATCGTGCCACTGACCTGTCTGTACAGATCACAGGGTCACGTGATTTGGAGTGATGCTTAATCTATTCCTGCACCTTGGCTCCTGTCTTATCCTGAGCCCAGTCTCGGCATCCACGACCAAGCTGGGTCACAACCTTCAACAGATTCTGCAGATTTGACACGTTAGTCCCTTCCTATTCTAAGGGGGAATCTGCTTTGTGCCTCAGACTTCTGACAGTGTCTCTTCTGTCTCTGCCATCCACAGTCTCCACCTCTTGAATCCTTTTGACTTTTGTTTAGTTCCGCTCTGGCGGAAGGGAGTGGTTTGCTGTGCTGGCAATCCTGAGGTAGGTCTTCAGTTCGCATACTCATGAGTCTTACTTTCATGCTGGACATATCCAGCAAGTAGAGCATAGCTGTGACCGGTGTGTTCTTGGTGCAACCCAGAACTGCTCGCATGGCCTCACTTTGGATTTTTTCGAGCTTGATTATCTGAGTCGGTGATAAAGTCAGGAGGACGAGGTCATACTCAACCACCAACATCAACAGAAAAAGTCTGACTTGGCAGGGCATGGCCTGGCATGCCCATCACTGCCTGAGTCCTTTCTTTGCTTTATGAATGACCATGTCCACGCGCTGACTGAAAGATAATGTCCTGTCAAACACAATCTCAAGATATTTATTTAAAAAGTGTTCCTTCACGATATATTTGCCGTTGTACTGTCGGAAAGCTGGACTTGGCAGATCTGTTATCTAATGAGCACCACAGGATTTTGACCTTGGTGGGGTTTATCACTGCAGTGATATCCTCACACCGCCTCATGATATGGTCAATATTTTCTTGAATATGGACAACTATCCTTGCTGTACAGTTTTCCTGTACATATGTCAGAATGTTATCTACATATGTGAGTATTCGTCCAGGGCAGTCTGGTGCACATGTGCTCTCATAAAAAGTCTGTAAAATACAGTTCAAACTTGTAGACTGTTCTGAGTATAGTTCACTGCGGCACAAGTATTTGAATACAGTTTACATCTGGAGAGAGATATGAGTATAGGTCACGTTAAGCTGACATTTACCAGTAGATTTCACACGAATGAAGTTCCCCCCATACAGAAACGTATGAGTATAGTTCACACGATATCGAATGACATGAGAATTGTTCTTTGTGTGAGTATTCTTCACATCATATAGAATAGTAATATTATAGTTCACTTGATACAGAATGATACGCGAGATGTTCACACAATACTGAATGGTATGAATATAGTTCGCACCATAAAAAATGGTATGATTAAAGTTCACATTATACAGAATGATATAAGTATGTGTATAGCGCACACGGAACAGTTATACTTAGTGGAGTCGAGCAGCGATTAATAAAATCTTCTGAGAGACAGTGCAGAGACTAGTGCTAACAGCCTATCTGTTTATACAGTTTTATATATCTTTCGCTGAGACAGAAAATAGAAGAAACAGATCAAATAATCATTTCTTGAATGAATTCCTTGGGTCAGTTTAACTCAAATTTCTTGTTCAGAGAGTCACAAATGTTGTTATTGTATGTATGACTAGTTAGATCGCGTTGGTTCCTTGGGCTTTTTCATTTCTGTACACGTTCTGTAAAATAACACAAAGACGCAAACAACATCCACTGTCCTTAGGCGTAACTAAGTAAAGACAGTTGGACCACGCTGTGGATATACAATTTGGAAACGACAATAATTTCTAAATGGATATGCTCCATATTTGGTTTACGTGAAGTGCAACTGCTTCATTCATTCTTTCAGCTATCCGAGCCATTGGGGCTCATTACTGCAGATACGTTTGTATCCATTCCTCTCTGCTCCTAGTCTTCTCCTGCCAATTGTCCACGTCGAGGACTTGTATGTCTTCTTTCATGCCATCGTTGTCTTGATCGACTGCCTGTTTGTCTGGTTTCTTTTATTAGTTCTGTATAAGCCTTTTTTGGTCTATCTGTTTTCGTCTATCCTCTCCAAGTGTCAGAGCCATCTCAGTCTATTGTTCTTCATAATGATAATTATAAGTGTAGATTGGAATACTGTGAGGATTTTCTTGTTATATCTTATTTTCCATACTTGCGATATAGGATCTTTAACACCTCGAAAAATTATTTTCAAGATTCTGTTTTCAAAGATTTGTAGCTGTGCTTTCTCTTGTTTTCCAGTGCTCCATGTTTCTGATCCATACAAGCAACTGGCCCAATCTGTGTCTGGTATATATTTAATTTAATTTTGTGGGTCAGGATTTCTGACTGAATCAAGTGTTTAAGGACAAAATAAGTGTTGTTTCCTGCATGTATGCCGCTGATGCCACATGGCGCTTGTGCCTTGTAGTGGCGTGGCAGACTGCTTACCCTGACCACCACCAGAGCTATACTAGCGGGAGTTCTACTCCTGGCAGGTTCAGCCCAGCTGGTGAGGTCTGCGTAAGTAGGGGTCAGACGAAACTAGCAACCCGGTCCTCCAGGCTGGGTGTTACAGAATGGGACCAACGACCCCATTTCTGTAAAAAGATTAGTATTATAAAACAAACAAGAAAGCCTCCAAGTCAGATAGATAAACAGCAGAGCAACTGTTTACACTTCACATTTTCAAAAGGTGCAATTTTATGATTCTTCTTTGGCGTCATCAATCTTAGATATTAATTTTGTTTGTACTATACGAGGTGGAATCGGAAAGTTCGTGGTCTGTACTTGCTCAGAAATACGCGCGGGGCACTGAAAGACACTATTCCCAAGTCTGTATAGTCAGTCTGCCAGTTTAAATCTGAGTACGTTCCGGTGGCTGACAGCAACCTGCAAGCGTCAAATTTACCTGAAGCCCGAGAAACCTGCTATCAAGCATGCTTCTTCCAGCTTTTAGCGATTATTCTCTAGATCTAACACCTGTTTTTAGTAACACAAGAGTTTCAAGACCAGTCGAGTGTAAGTTCAAGAAGATAAGGGTTTGGAGCACACAATCACCAACACAACGCCAGAACTCATCCATGAGCAATGTCTTCTAATAATCCGTCAGCTGTCTCATATGGGCGGAATTAGTTATCAGTTTGTTATCAGATCTCACAAAAGCAAGAGTAGAAAAGTGTTTTGGTCACCTTGAATTCTTCCCCCTACCGAAAGATATTTCTCTGTCATTATAACCTCATTCAACCCACCAAGTCAATAAACTTCTCATATATAACGTATATACGTTACCGCCGCCCCACATAAGCAACACACACATACACTCACACACACAGACTACTGAACCTAACAAATACAAGATCATGTTCTCAATCTCCGTTCTCTGTACATAAGGATAGAACTAATTTCCTAAAGGCCTACATGATATCAATCAGACGTCAGGTCTGTATACATGTCACTAAAAGTTTCTAGTTGACGAGAATGGTTCTCAACTTACCATTAACGTTGTGGTCTCAGTGCTTATACAAATTAATACACAAAAACTTATGACGTCAGTGCAGACTTCAAACATTACCCTGCGGAGGGACGTTATTTGTTGTTTTTTTTTTTTCAGGGCGGACGGAGGAAGGCGTGTCCCTTTCGGTCTGTCAGCTGTTGGACTACTACTGTCCCCCATGTGAGATGGTACAGTAAGGCACTTTATATGTATCACTATCACTATATGTTTACAAGTATATTTCTTCATTAAAGTGCATTATATTTCTACCTGTCTCCCGCCCACCTCTTTATATTGTCAACCTGTCTCTTGTCCCCTTCCTCGCCTTCTCAATTTGTCTGTCCTGACATCTTTTTCTTACTCTTAAACATTTTCCCATATTTGAGTGTTCAGTATAATACCAGCATCTTTACCGTCTAGAACACTCGTCCTATCTTACAGGGTCTAAAACACTTTATCTCACTGGTTATAATTGTATGAAACTTGTTTATCAATGTTAACTTCTCCAATATTTCTTTATTTTTCCACTGTTCAGTTCAGGAGATGCGAGCCATAAATCAGACATCCAAGCTTAGTACGGCAAACATTGTTTTGTTGAAGTTTATCATTTTTAACCACCGTGGAAACTTCTTCATGCAACATGGAATCAGTGTAGACAATATACATGTCATCAACTTTCAGTTTATCGGCACTTATATCATCTTAAGGTTGGTATTTATTACAGTGGCAAGTCCATTTACAAAAATTTAAATGAATATTCTGCTCTAACACAAGAGTTGGCAGAACAGTTAGCCTGATAAAGAAGCAAATCTCTAATTTGTATAGCTCCAGGATAACATGCCTCACAACATATCCAAGGTAGCAGACTGTCAAAACATATTTAAGGTAGAAGACTGTCACAACACATTTAAGGTAGAAGACTGTCACAACATATTTAACGTAGAAGACAGTCACAACATATTTAAGGTAGAAGACGGTCACAACATATTTAATGTAGAAGAATGTCACAACATATTTAAATTAGAAGACTGTTACAACATATTTAAGGTAGAAGGCTGATCCACATCTCTCTACTGTGTATGGCTCTATGATCGTCGCTCAACTCGAGATAAAAAAACGAAGCCCTCAAAGATCTCTCTACTCTGTATGGCTCTATGGTCATCGCTCTACTCGAGATAAAAATGGAAGTCACCAAAGAGTTTTTGAGAAAGAATACATATAAGCATACAATTTTCTCTTCCTTGTCAAATAATAAAAGTTTCTGGGGCATTAAAATTGTTCCTCTGACAACTGCCCGAGAACCGCTGGTTGGAAAGAGACAAAGGACATTTTGTCCTTTCTTCTCTGCCTCAACGAAAATGGCTGAATATTTGTCGTTGTTGAGTTGGCCTTCCACGGCTTTAGCAATAGTTTCTGTATCATCAAGGATGACTTTTTTTCTGTTTTATTTTCAGTGTTATAGTGCTCACGAGAAAAACACCATCTGTTACCAGGCAAGGTATGTTAACTTGACAACAAGATCACCATCTGTCACTTCTTGTATATGGCCATCTCTGTTCGTCTCTATTGTTGGGCAATGAAACAAAATTCTCACTTCGTGATCTTCAGACAAAAGCCAAACTCGACGCTTTATGTGACACAACAGCAGAAGAATGTATAAAGTTTAGAGAAAGATAAGATAATGCAATATTAGATCTCAGTTAGTTTTTTATGACATGAAACAAAAGAGGACTCTTGCACATAAAGTTTTCCTGACATAAAAGTATGTGATATTTCCTCTTCACCGTCTTCTAGAGAAAAGCTGAACAGAGACGAGATGATGAGGACATAAAGCGTTCATAACTCGGGTAAAAGTCTGTGATAGCTTCATCACTATAAACATAAGACAACAGAGCTCGTACGTCAGACAAGTTTGTAGATTTTTTGTCTGAAATTCTGAATAAGCAGACACGAAAATATTATATTAGTCAGTGTAAAGAATCGTATATTCAAGGCGTTCCCGTTTATTAAGAGACGAATAATTAGTGTATAAGTATATAAAACTAATATATGTTTGTAACCATACACGAAGGCAATGCAGTAAAGCAAACAAAATGTTAAAACTATTTAAAACACAGCTTATAACAGTTTTATTAGTGACCTTCTTGTACTTTGTTCTTCCCCCTGTTTCCCTGTTCATATGCCCTTCTGTTGTTACAGACAGATGTTTATGATTCAGATCCATGTTGTTACAGCCATATGTTTATGATTCAGATCCCTGTTGTTACAACCATATGTTTATGATTCAGATCCACGTTGTTACAGACATATGTTTATGATTCTGATCCCTGTTATTACAGACAGATGGTTATGATTCAGATCCATGTTGTTACAGACAACTGTTTATGATTCAAATCCATGTTGTTTTTCACACAGATGTTTATGATTCTGATCCATGTTGTTACAGACATATATTTATGATTCAGATCCATGCTGTTTTTCACACAGATGTTTATGATTCAGATCCCTGTTGTTATAGACAGATGTTTATGATTCTGATCCCTGTTGTTACAGACATATGTTTATGATTCAGATCCTTGTTGTTAGAAACAGATGTTTATGATTCAGATCCCTGTTGTTATAGACAGATGTTTATGATTTTGATCCCTGTTGTCACAGACAGATGTTTATAATTCAGATAAATGATGTTACAGACAGATTTTTCTGTTTCCGATAGATGTTATTACAGACAGATGTTTATGATTCATATCGATGTTGTTACAGCCAGATGTTTATGATTCAGATCCATGTTGTTACAGACAGATGTTTATGATTCATATCGATGTTGTTACAGACAGATGTTTATGATTCAGATCCATGTTGTTACAGACAGATGTTTTGATTCAGATCCATGTTGTTACAGACAGATGTTTATTATTCAGTTTTTCAGTTATAAAAGAAGAAGAAAAAAACCCGGACTGGGTTGGGGTGTCCGATATAAGAAAAAGCAGATTGTGACATCAGAAGTTTACATGTCGCTTGGGGAACTTTACATCCTTAACAGCTCTCTTGTAGGCCTCTCGGTTGTGAGGAAGATGGCCTGCTGCTGATGCATCCATTCACAGATCATCAAGGATGTCTTTCAGCCATCTTGGCTTTCGTCTTCCTCTCTTTATTTTTTCAATTATGTACCCTTCTAAGCCTGTCATCTCTATATTCTCATGACGTTAAATGTGTACAAAATATTTACGTTTTCTCTGTTTAATTTTCCTTATAAACCAATCTTCTTCAATTTGTAGTATGAATGCATTTTTGTTTACTTTTGTGTGTCTATGTTATTTGAAGGACATTCTATAACATTTACATTCAAAGGCATTTATGTGTTTCTCAGTTGCTTTATTAAAGGTCCAGGTTTACAGGCATTTGTTTTATGTGAAAGATGCATTTTTGTAGTTCTGTCTGTTCCTCTCCACAGCGTTTTTATTAGTTAGTAGTGGTGATGCAAATTATTCAAAACCCTTTACTTACCTCTTCTACTTTTTCCTCAGTGATATATATATATATACATGCAGAGAGTTTAATGTGAATCTATATTTATCCTTTATAGACTATTCAAAGGCATTTAACTGTGTTCAACACCAGAAACTTTGGGAAATAATGGAAAACATAGGATTTCCAATACATTTGATACAATTAACATCACTGCTGTATCTAGACCAACAAGCAGCAGTTAGAATAAATGGTGAAACAACAACTTGACTGACATAAATAAAGGGGTCCGTCAGGGGTGCATATTGTCACCCTACTTATTTAACTTGTATACTGAAAATATAATGAGGAATGTTAGAGAAGATGTAGACAAAAATATTATGATGCCATAACAATTGGAGGTTATGAAATACCAGAGATATGCTGATGATGCAGTATTACTGTCCACACCACAAAAGGAATGGAAAAACTAATTATGTCAGTCTGTAAGAACAGCGAACAGCAAAACCTCTATCTTAATGCAAAGAAAACTAAATTGATGACAACTGACAAAAGAAACAGGGAAGCTGAAATATGTATCAATGAGGAAAAACTGAAAGAAGTGGAGAGTTTTGAATATTTTGGATCACTACTAACTAATAATGGAGATACAATGAGGGAAATTAAAAGGAGGACATCTATCGCTCCTCAGAAAGTAAAACAAATAAAGAATCTGTGGAGAGGAGTAGACAGAACTACAGAAATAAGATTTTTAAGTGCATGCATCTTTCCCAACTCAACATACGCCTGTGAGACCTGGACACTTAACACAACAGCTGAGAAGCACATAATTGCCTTTGAATGTAAATGGTATAGAAGAGTTTTCCAATTATCGTGGACACAAAAAAGAACAAATATATCTATACTACAAGAGTTTAATATTGAAGAAGGCTGGCTAGTAAAGAGGATTAAAGAGAGAAAACTTAAATATTTTGGACATTTTAAACGTCACGATAATTTAGAGAAGACCGTATTGGAAGGATACATAATGGGAAAAAGAAAAAGAGGAAGACCAAAACGAAGATGGCTGCAAGACATCGTTGACGATCTGCAAATGGATGCAGCAGCGGCAGGTCATCTTGCTCACAATCGAGAGGCCTACAAGAATGCTGTTTGGGAGGCAAAGTTCTGCAAGGGACACGCGAAAGAATTAAATGAATATATATATATATATAAAGAAAACCAAATCGATCACATACTAATAAACAACAAGTGGAAACGGTCACTACAAGATGTGTGAGCAAGGAAAGGAGCAGATATAGGAAGTGATCACAACCTTCTGGTAGCAAAAATAAAACTAAAATTAAGGAAAGCCAGAATCGGAGAACACAGAAAGATACATTTTGATACAAGAAAACTGATAGACCAGCAAACAAGAAATGAATTCTCAATAATACTTAAGAACCGCTTCAGTGTCCTACAAGACGAAGCAGAAATGTCCATATTAGAGTTCAATAAAACACTACAGGAAACAGCAAAAGAGGTGCTGGGATATCGGAAAAGGAGAAAAGAGGAATGGATAAGTGAGACCACATGGGAAAGATAGAGCAAAGAAAAGAAATCAAGAAAAAATTACTGAACACCAAATCACAACGGCTTAAAAAAACGAGTTTTAAGTAATTATGCACAAAAGACAAAGAAGTGAAGGAATCATGCCGTCAAGATAAACGTCAGTATTATGACAACTTAGCAGAGACAGCAGAGAAAGCAGCATATACAAATGACATGAAAACCATATAAAATCACAAAGCAGATGACAGGTAACTTCAATACAAGATGTGAAAGTGCAGTAAGAACACAAAATGGACAACTGGTCAGTGGAGAAAGAGAAAAAATTAAAAGATGGAGGGAACACTTTAACACCCTACTAAACAGAACACAAGCAGCACAAGCAATAGATATACCTGAAGCAAAAGCGGAACTAAACATCAATACAGGACCAATAACAATAATGAAGTAAAAGAGGCGATAAAGATGCTAAAATCAGACAGGGCACCAGGTGAAGATGAAGTGACTGCTGAGATGTTGAAAGCAGAAGAAACAGAAACACCAAAACAACTTTGCCGGATATTACAACAAATCTGGGATTTAGAAAAAGCCCCAGAGGAGTGGAAAACTGGTCTTATAGTAAAACTACCAAAGAAGGGTGACCTCAGAGATTGCGGGAACTGGAGAGGCATTACCCTACTGCCACTCACTAGTAAAGTATTTTGCAGAATAATCATCAACAGAATTGTACCAACACTTGAGGAAAAACTTCGGAAAGAGCAGGCAGGATTTAGGAAAGGAAGATCATGCATAGACCATATATTTGTACTTAGACAAATATTAGAACAGGCAAATGAATGGCATAGCACAACATATGCATTATTCATAGATTTTGAGAAAGCCTTTGACAGTGTCAACAGAGATGCACTGTGGAAAATCCTAAGATGGCATGGCCTCCCCCATAAAATAGTTAATGTAATCAAAGCCCTATACGAGGGTTTTCAGTGCAAAGTTATCTGTGGAGAACATACCTCCAGCAGCTTTAGGGTACAAACAGGAGTGAAACAGGGATGTGTACTATCACCAACATTATTTATCTTGGCAGTAGACTGGTTAATGAAGGAGGCAACATCAGACAAACGCAGAGGATTACAATGGAGCCTTAACACAGTGCTGGAGGACCTTGACTTTGCGGACGACATTTGTCTATTATCAAGCAGTCACAAAGATATGCAAGATAAAATAAACAAGTTAACCCAGAA
>CM019709.1:29407391-29465072 GCA_009760885.1 Achatina immaculata | reverse complement strand
GTGTCTACTACATAACTGGGTCTACTACATAACTGGAGCTGAGTCTATTACATAAGTGGAACTGAGTCTACTACATAAATTGAACTGAGTCTACTTCATAACTGGAACTGAATCTTCTACATACTTGGAACTGTGTCTACTACATAACTGGGTTTACTACATAACTGGAGCTGAGTCTACTACATATATTGAACTGAGTCTACTACATAATTGGAACTGAGTCTACTACATATCTCGGTCTACTACATAACTGGAACTGAGTCTACTACATAACTCGGTCTACTACATAACTGGAGCTGAGTCTACTCATATACTGAACTGAGTCCACTACATAACTTGAACTGAGTCTACTATATAACTATAACGGAGTCTATTACATAACTGGGTCTACTACATAACTGGAGCTGAGTCTACTACATAACTGTATCTGAGTCTACTACATAACTGGAACTCAGTCTACTACATAACTGGAACTGGGTCTACTTCCTAACTGGAGCTGAGACTACTACTAACCGGAACTGAGTCTACTACATAACTTGAACTAAGTCTACGACATAACTGGAACTGAGTATAATACATAACTGGAATTGAGTCTACTACAAAACTTTAACTGAGTCTCCTACATAACTGAAACTGATTCTACTACATAACTGGAACTGACTACCTGCAAACTCCTCTGGAAAAAAATGACTACTAAGCAAAATTATTAAAAACTTCCTCCCTTAAAATAAATATAAAAAAGACTCACTCCACGTGAAAAATTATGTCTTTATGACCTTTAGTATGGTAAACAAACAATTTCCTAAAACTAAATCTCTAATACTAAATTTAATATTCTAAAGTTGACATTTTAACTTTTCTCTAACCTAAGATCACCCATAACGTGCAAGTTTACACTACCCATCAAGGTTACCTGAGCTGACTAACTCGTATTTTTCAGTCAACAAAAAATAATCACTACTACGGCAAGTGACTGAACAAAGTACTCTGATGTTTAATGATTATTATTTTACTTTGACTTATCTAACAATATACTATCACATTAGCATGATGAAAAAACAATCGTGAGTTATGTAATAGATCTACTAACTACAGACTATTACATTCGGATATTAATTAAAATATATGTCTATTCCTCTACGTATGTAATGTAATTTATATCAGATATACATTTCAAATAAGAAAAAAGCACAGTGTTTCAAGACATTATTGAAAATATATCTGAAATTCTTCTAAATATCTTTCGTTTCAAAGTATATCTTTTATTCCATTTATGTGTCTGTTTGCCTGTGTCATCTATATCTATCCAATGTGTTTTTTTTATTTGAAACAAAACTGTAAGTTTGATACAACGCCGTCTAGAATTTTTTAGCATCATTATTGAAACAATCTTAAATTGTATATAATAAAATCTACTAACTAGCGAGTATTAGGTTCTGATATTAATTAAAATATCTGTCTATATAACTATCTATCTATGTATCTATCTATGTATCTATCTATGTATCTATGTATCTATCTATCTATCTATCTATCTATCTATCTATCTATCTATCTATCTATCTATCTATCTATCTATTTTTTTTAAATTTATGTCTAATTGATTAAATCTATCACTAAAGGAAGTCTAATTTTGAGGGAAAACATTATTGATTACTAACTATAGCTTAGTACAAGAAAATTCTAAAAATCGACAATAATTGTTCACTTTTCTATATCTATTATGCTCTTTTTTAAAGTTAGCTTCTGTAAAACGTTCATACGCTTGTTACAATTTATGTTATAAGTAATGTTAAAACATTTATCTAGTGGTGAGTCATTAGATGTAAACATCTGAAGAATCTCTCATCTGGATATTAACAACGATAAACAAATAAATTCGTTGGAGAGAAATTATCTCATATTTGTTTCAACGTAAATTTTAGTCCATGAAGTAGTTATATATATTTAGAAAAAAATCTGTAAATGCGCAATACCATCATGCATTTTTGAGACAATCATTTCAACGGAAATTCGCTACATCGATATCGTTTATAATTTAGTAGACTTACCAACTATATTAGCGTTGTGAAAGAGAGTGAGAAAAAGTTGATTATGGAAATAGTTGAAAGAGGGTGGGGAAAAGTTGATTATGGAAATAGTTGGAAAAGGGTTAGAAAAAGTTGATTATGGAAATAGTTGAAAGACGTAGGGAAAGGTTGATTATGGAAATAATTGAAAGACGTAGGGAAAAGTTGATTATGGAAATAGTTTTAATTGTTTTTAATACGGAAAGTGTGTTTTTTCTTCGGAAAATCTAAAATATATATGTTATTCTTGTTTAATAAAAACAAACTGTAGATTTGAGACCACATTGCGTAGTATTTTTATTACGATTATTTAAAAATCTAAATGTTTTATTTAACAAAATCTACTAACCATCGAGAATTCTGTTAAAATATTAATTCCCTCTATCTATCTATCAATCAATCTATCTATCTATCTATCTATCTATCTATCTATCTATCTATCTATCTATCTATCTATCTATCTATCTATCTATCTATCTATCTATCTATCTATCTATCTATCTATCTATTTATCTATCTATCTATCTATCTATCTATCTATCTATCTATCATGCACTATGTAAAAAGATTTCGCCAAAAGAATGGAAAAGAACTGTATTAATATCACTGCCGAAGAAGGGTAACTTAAAATTTTGCACATCTATAGAACGGTTGCCCTTATTACTCATGACAGTAAAATTCTGTTAAAAATCGTAAAGGGGAGACTTTGAAAGAAAATAGAAGAAGAATTCAGTAGATTTAGACAATTCAAAAGCGTGTGATTGTGTACAACACCTGAAATTCTGGGAAATAATGGAAAAAATGGGATTTTCAATACATGTGACACAATTAATACTCCTGTTCTATGTAAGCCAACAGCCAACAGTAAGAATAAATGGTGAAACGACATCTTGATTTGACATAAAACAAGGTGTCCGTCAGTGTTGTATAATGTCGCCTTACTTATTTAATGTGTATGCTGTAAATATAATGAGTAATGTTAGAGACGATGTATATAAAGAATATTAGAGGCCAAATTAATAGGCATGGAATTCCTTGATGAGGTTGAAAATCTAGCCCAAAACAGTAAAAATTGGCGACCTATCTTGCGAGCCCTGTATGACGTTTAACGGCATAGGAAGGATATAAGATATTAGATAACATTTGGATATTATGAAATACCAGAGATTAGATATACGGATGACACAATATTAATGTCTTCAACACAGAAAGGAATGGAACAAATAATTATGTCAGTCCGTAAGAACAGTGAAAAGCAAAACCTCTATCTTAATGCAAAGAAAACTAAATTAATGACAACATACAAAACAAATAATGCGACTGAAATATGTATCAGTGAGGAAAAATTGTAAGAGGTGGAGAGTTTTGAATATCTTGTATCATTAATAACTAATCATGGAGATACAATGAGGAATATTAAATGGAGGTCATCTATCGCTCTTAAAAAAATAACACAACTAAAGAAGCTGTTTGGAGAAACAGACAGAACTACAAAAATAATATTTAAAGGCATGCATCTTTCCTATCGCAATTTATGCCTGTGAGACCTGGACACTTAACAAAACAGCTGAGAAGGACATAAATGCCCTTGAATGAAAATTCTACATAAGAGTCCATCAAATATCAGGGCCACAAAACAGAAAAAATATATCCATACTGTAAGACCTTGTTATTGAAGAAGGTTGGCTAGTAAGGATGATTAAATGGAGTAAACTTAAATCTTTTGGACACATTAAACGTCATGAGAATTTAGAGAAAACCGTCTTGGAAGGGTACATAATGGGAAAAAGAAAGAGAGGAAGACCAAGAGAAGATGGCTGCAAGAAACCGTTCATAATCCGTAAATAGATGCATCAGCAACAGGACATATTGTTCAGAACCGAGAGGCCTACAGGAGAGCTGTTAGGGAAGCAAAGTTCTGCTGCAACCGACCGACTGACTAACTGACTGACCGAATAACGATATATCAGTAGTTTGCAAAAAGAGTTCATGACCTTTAAACAGGACATGTCCTTGGAGCACTAACACTGGAAAAACCTTTTGTTCCAAAAGTTTGAAAGACTTTTCTTTTGTATGATAAGACTAATTTTCTTAGTGGCACTTTATTTGTCAAGAATCTGTTAAAACAACATATTAAAAACAACAGTTAAATCACTGCAGAACATGCTGCATATTTTGTTGCCGATATTGTTTTCTTCTAATTCAGTTTAGCAAATATTAGTTCACAAATGTTAAATTTTCTCTTACAAACAATGTCAGAACTGTTTGAAGTGAACATTTATTTCTTGTTGAATTATTCAGTTATCGATCGCACTCATTATATTTAAACATTTTATAAAGCTCTCCCTAGAAGATTAGCAACATTTAACAACATAAATTTATTAAAGAGAAAATAAAATTGATATTTTAAGCAGTCCAGTAATTACATTTTGTTGTGAATAATCTGTAAATGTACAATTGAAATTTTATTTCAGGTTATGTGTCAATGTCTTTTTCATTTAATATTTTTCTTCATATCCTTTATGTGTTATTGTTATTTACACTAAACTGAATATATATAACGACGTTAAAACTGAATCATGAGGAGCAGAATAACACAGGGGGGGGGGGCTGCATTTAAAATTCTACACCGTTTCTTCATCTATTATCTATTATCTATAACTATTATTTATGTCTGATCTCACAGATTTTTAGCTTAGACAGTTCTCTTTCTTTCTTACACTGTTTTAGTCATAATTTTCTATAGTGAGAGTAAAAATATCTGAGAAAAGAGATTCTGGCTTATTTCTGTTCTGACATTCGTTATAGAGGATAAAAGTCCCAATATGTGACACGCTCTCTCTCTCTCTCTCTCTCTCTCTCTCTCTCTCTCTCACACACACTCTCACACACACACATTTTGAAACCTAAGTACCTAAGGCGTCAGGGACTTCCACAGGAGATTTTCATAAAAGCTAGTCCTTCGCGTTTTTTTTCCTCTCTTACCTAGGCGAGCCTTCTATTGCTCAATATCCTCTCTGTTGCTCTCCTCCATGTCTTCTTTGTGTAGTATTGCCTTGTAACTAACACAAATGAATTTTTAAAAAATATTATTTCCATTTTTTTCTGATAATGATTCTTTCATCTTACTGATCACATAGGAATAGGCACTATCGCAGCGGCATGTAGCAGTCCGTGAAACGACTTCTCACGTGATGATTCTTGGAATGTTTGATTATCCTAGTTTGTTTTCCTGGGCCAACCCTCTCTGTGATTTCATTTCCTTTCTTTTTCGCGGACTCTCCACGCGCATTTTCAGATTTAGGCCATTAGCAATCTGGCAGAAAGGAAACTGCGTACAAGAAAAAGTTCTTAATTTTGCGCTAAGACCGCGCCATTTTCCATGGTACGTGAAGTCTCGCATCATCTCGCTTAGTCACGCTCATTCTCGTTCTGGGGCAGCGTTACTCTGACTCAGTTCCACTTTAGACAACCTCCCCCCCCCCCTCTTCCAACCTTCAACATCTTCTATTTGTGACGTCATGGCCTCCTCTGGTAACGCTATCATCTTTAAGATGGTAGATCGATGATCCTGTGTCAAACTGATGATTCTTCTAAAGTATCTTGGGAAGGACGAGAGTAGTCTATCACTGCTGTAGTAAACTGTTTACTCACCTACAATCATCTGGTCATATGCTCATATTACCAGTGCCCATTCATATTCATCATCATCATCAACATCATCATCATCATCATCAATTAAGAAGATGTCTAAAGTAGTAGGAGGATAAATAGAATACATCTATGGATGGAGCCAGAGAGAGAGAGAGAAAGAGAGAGAGGAGAGGGAGAGAGAGGTAATTAGCATTGCTTTAAAGTTATGTTTTTATGATTACTGTATTATTTTATTTATTGTTAATATTGTGTCTGTCTGACTTTTTATGTAAAAAAAAATAAGTATATGAATGTAGGAAATACTGTTCGTTATTTTCCAAGAATTTCCGCTTACGTACTTGTATCTTCCTGGTTCCTTTGGCTGATTAAAAAACGCATTTCTTTTCATTAAATATTGTGCGTCTTTATCTCATACCCTCTTTCAGTTCTCAGTAACATTTCACTAACAACGTACGTAATCACTTAGTATTACAATATACGCTTGGAATCTTACATTTACTCAGGGTAATTATAGAAACTCAACATTTGATACCTCTTGTGCATGGTCTATTTCTTTCTATCTTTAACAAAATTCTGATAATTTTCTGCAGATAGTTTGATGGTACAAATTTTCAGAGCTGTTAGAACACTGATGTACAAAGCTGATGTGGTTTTGTTGTACAGAGCTGATATGATATTAAGAGCTGATAGGACACTGATGTACATCATAAGTTTCTATTACACTTTCCATCCTCCTACTAAAAAAGAACATTGCCCATATCCAGTCTTCTAAAAGCTTTCTTCATGTCTCCAGATCATATGTGTGTCTGTGTATATTCTGTTTATATTATGTGTATATTTTGTGTATATGTACATTTTTAGTATTATATATTATCTTATATCTTATATCCTTCCCGTGCCGTTAAACGTCACATAGGGCTCACAAAGTAGTTCGCCAATTTTTCCTGTCTTCGGCGAGTCTTTCAACCTCATCAAAGAATTTTATGCCTGTTAATTTGGCTTCTCTTAACAATGTCCTCTTCAGAGTTTCACGCGGTCTGCCTCTTTTTCTTTGGCCTGTTGTGTTCCACTTGATAGCTTGTTTTGGGATTCTCTGATCATTTCTTCTCATCAAGTGACCAACATATGTCCATCTCCTTTTCCTGATCACCCATGAGACTGGCTGTTGTTCAGTCATTTGTCTTATCTCTGCATTGTTCTTGAATTCGCTCCACTTGATGCTGAGTATTTTCCTTAGGCATTTGTTTCCAAAAGAGTTTAATTTGTTTTCTATTTTTTTAGTTGTTTTCCAGCTTACACATGCATAAATGAGGGTGGATATTACATTTGAATTGAATAGTCTTAATTTGGTTTTTGTGCTTATAACTTTTGAATTCCATATGTTCTCAAGATTCTTGAAGATTGATGCTGCTTTTGCATTTCTGATCCTAACTTCCTTTCTAGTGTCACCATCCTGGTCTATATAGCTGCCAAGGTATGCACATTGATTGACTTCTTAATATATGTCCCTTCTATGTGTACTTTTCCATTGTGATTAAGGGGAATTTTCATTATTTTTATTTAATCCTTGTTAATTTCAAGTCCTATTTTGCTAGCCATTGAAGACAGGATATCTGTTATTTCTTGCAATGAATTCACATTGTTACTGATAAGAGTTATGTCATCAGCAAAATCAAGATCTTCTAGTTGGGTCCCATGTACCCAGTCAATACCTGTGTTACCTATGCATCATTTTTTCATTATGAAGTCTATTGTAATCCCAAAAAGTAAAGGATACAGTATACATCTTTGTTTCACACCTGTTTCAATCTGGAACCATTCACTCATCCCTTCTTCTGTCTTGACTGCACAAACATATCCATTTTATAAGTCTTTAATGATGTTGACAGTTTTAGATGGTATTCCATATAGACTTAAAATTCTCCGTAATGAATCTTTGTGTATGCTATCAAATGCCTTTTTAAAAGCTATGAAGTTCAGTATTAATGGTTTCTGCTTTTCAATATGTTCTTCAAGTATTATTCTTAGAGTAAAGATCTGGTCAAGACAGCTTTTCCCTTTTCGAAATCCTGCTTGTTCTTCTCTCATTGCGGTATCCACTATATCTTTAAGTCTATTCAAAATGACCTTGCGAACCACTTTTGACACAGCTTATATTATGGTTACTCCTCTCCAGTTGTTACAGTCACTAAGGTTGCCTTTTTTTGATATTTTAACAATGATTCCTTTTTTCCAATCAGAAAGGACCTTCTCTTCTTTCCAAATCTTGTTAAATATTCTCTGTTGTTGTCTCATGTTGTCACTATTAGCATTTCGGGTGTTATTTCATCTTCACCTGCAGCTTTGTTGTAGCCATTAAATTCACTGCTGTTTCACTTTCATGCAATTTAACTTCATCTAGGTTGACATTTAGTTGTGGGGCTGGTAAGTCACTTTCAAGGTTTAACAATTGTTGGGTGTGGTCGATTAAGTAATTCTTGGAAGTGTTCAGCCCATTTTTGCTTTTGTTCTTTAGTTGATGTTAATAGGGTTCCAGTTTTGCTAGGGATTAGTCTTTCTTTAGATGTAATAGTACCTGTTAGCCTCTTTTGTATGTTATATAAAGCTTTGCTGTCTCCTGTTTTTGCTGCTTTTTCTACCTCTTTCGCCATATTGTCTATGTATTCTCTTTTATCCCTTCTAGCTGAACTTTTTACTTTCTTGTCTATTTCTTTGTATGTTGCTTTTGCCAGCTCTTAGTATTAAATACTTACGCTTAGAAAACATTTCCTTTGTTTACATTATTATAGAAATAGTTTGTCAAAAACTATTTTCTCTAGAAATAACACAAGGTGTACATTTTATCCACAGTTTTTAACTTCTGCAGCACATAAAGCAAAGTCAGTGATTTTATCTTGTATATACGTTAAGATTTATGCTTTAAGACATACTCACGGGCAGACAGAGAAGTCAACATGCACATCAAAGCGGTTATCATAATGAACTTCATGGTATCGGAGTTCTGTAAGACTGAGGATTAAATATACATATCTACATAACGTACATAATTACATACATATACATGCAGAAAACTCTACTATAGAGAAAGGAATAACAACACAGCTCCCTAGATCATCAGATGAATTACCCATCCACCCCCTCCCCAGATACGTATTTCAGCTCTATTAAACTCATGACACTCTAAGGGGGGTGGGACCTTTGGGTCATGATTCGGAGAGGGGGGGTGGGGTTTGAGGTTTTTTTTTCCAGTTGTCCCTTTCAAGGATGTCTTCCAAGTGACACTGTCCCTTGAAGTACATCTAAGTCGTTCTGCCACGGGGAACTGGTATTAGATGTGATAAGTGAAATTATTTAAGTTCTCGGTGCTTTTATTTGGCATTTTCCACATCCAGCATGAGGCCTTTTCTACTGTCTTTGAGAGGCTCTTCAGTAACTTTGCTTTTGCTTGTCATTTTATCCCCATTTGCTTACACAGGTCGTATGCTGAAGTTGCTATGAATCATCTCGCTCCAACTTATAAAGCTAATACTTTTGCCTTGACTCCTGCCATCTGCCTTTATTGCTTGACCAGATCATTGTACTTCTCACTCTTGAAGATATATTTCTTTTCTATTCTTGTTTCACATGGAACCGTTAACTCGATCACTATAAGTACCTGTTTTACTGTGGAGTACAATACAATTTTCGAACGAAGTCCTATGTTCTTGATGACAGTTGGATATTCTTTTATTCATGGTAGGTCCGCTATCACATCCAAGACGTTTCCACTATATAGCAGTGATGGTAAGAAAACGTCCATGATTTTAGTATTTAATGTCATTCCAGCACCTACGAAGTACTTAAGTGGGCCCTTAGTTCTGTAGCTGTTGTTTGCCTATCTTTAGCCCTGTTTATAATGGCTACTAGTTCCTCCAGCACTATGTTGTGCCGCCAGGTGTAGAGTCCTTGGGTTAATGACACTCTGTTGTGATGCCAGATGTAGAGTCTTTGGGTTAATGACACTCTGTTGTATTGCCAGATGTAGATTCCTTGGGTTAATGGCATCATGTTGTGCCGCCAGATGTAGAGTCCTTGGGTTAATGACACTCTGCTGTGCCGCCAGATGTAGAGTCCTTGGGTTAATGACACTCTGTTGTGTTACCAGATGTACAGTCCTTGGGTTAATGACACTCTGTTGTGTTACCAGGTGTAGAGTCCTTGGGTTAATGACACTCTGTTGTGTTACCAGATGTACAGTCCTTGGGTTATTCACAATTTGTTGTGTTACCAGATGTACAGTCCTTGGGTTAATGACACTCTGTTGTGTTATCAGATGTAGAGTCCTTGGGTTAATGACACTCTGTTGTGTTACTAGATGTACAGTCCTTGGGTTAATGACACTCTGTTGTGTTACCAGATGTACAGTCTTTGGGTTAATGACACTCTGTTGTGTTACCAGATGTAGAGTCCTTGGGTTAATGACACTTTGTTGTGTTACCAGATGTACAGTCCTTGGGTTAATGACACTCTGTTGTGTTACCAGATGTAGAGTCCTTGGGTTAATGACACTCTGTTGTGCCGCCAGATGTAGAGTCCTTGGGTTAATGACACTCTGTTGTGTTACCAGATGTAGAGTCCTTGGGTTAATGACACTCTGTTGTGTTACCAGATGTACAGTCCTTGGGTTAATGACACTCTGTTGTGTTACCAGATGTAGAATCCTTGGGTTAATGACACTCTGTTGTGTTACCAGATGTAGAGTCCTTGGGTTAATGACACTCTGTTGTGCCGCCAGATGTAGAGTCCTTGGGTTAATGACACTCTGTTGTGTTACCAGATGTACAGTCCTTGGGTTAATGACACTCTGTTGTGTTATCAGATGTACAGTCCTTGGGTTAATGACACTCTGTTGTGTTACCAGATGTACAGTCCTTGGGTTAATGACACTCTGCTGACAGCACGTGTTACAATGTTTGCCTTTTGTTGCTGGGGGAAAGGGGGACAATTCTGGTCTTCTGAGCAGTCTTGATGTACGTACATACATACCTTCTCCATTCTCACAATTTTCAGCATTCCTTTAACACAATGGGAAAAAAGCAAGAGAAAAAAACACGGCGAAGATATAAGTAAATGGATGCATCAGCAGCAGTGCATCTTGCTTACATAGGAGTGGTCTTGAAGAGGGCTGTTAGGGAGGCAAAGTTAGTTAAGGGACATGCTAATGAGTGAATGAATAAATTAATATATCTCTGTGATCTGCGAATGGATGCATCAGAAGCAGGGCGTCTTGTTTACAACCGATAGGCCCACAGGAGAGCTGACAGGGAGGCAAAGTTCCACAAGGGAGATGCAAATTACTGACTGACTGATGGCAATATTACTAACAAGCAGAAAATCAAGCAGACACTAGTGAAAGATTCATGTGTAAGCAGTGCAGAAACATGAAAACTGTTGGTTTATAGCTCACCTTACCGAACGGGAATACATTAAGCTCTAACACAAAGATGTTGATATAGACATAACGACATGACATTCTAAATGTAATTCAGACAGCGTTATTAAAACAGTTCACATGGACAGGAAGATATGAACATTGTTCAAGTCGAAAGGTAAATGTGAATATACTTTGCAGCAAATAGAACTTTGAGAATATATATCAGTGTTGAAACGGTAGTTAATACAGTTCATGCTGACAAAATGATGTAAATTTTGTGAATGCTATGTTTATTGTTGATATCAAGAGAGAAGATTGAATATAGGTCACACGAACATATCTAATGTGAGTGTAGATCAAATCGGAATATTGTTTATATGGCTCACAATGTTAGAAGTCAGCGAAGATAGTCCCCAAAGAAACGACGGCGTTTGTGCAATTCACACGGGCAGAAGGCAGTAAAGAATGATGAAACTGATACAAACTCTTGAACATATATTGCTTTTCTATTCTCGTTTCATATGGAACCGCTAACTCGATCATTATAAGTACCTGTTTTACTGTGGTGTACACTGCAATGTTCGGACGAAGTCCTATGTTCTTGATGACAGCTGGATATTCTTTTCTTCCTGGTAGGTCTGCTATCAAATCCCAGGCGTTTGCACTATCTAGCAGTGATACCTGGCAAACTCTAATAAATCTGTGATCAGAGTCTGCCATCCCCACACGCCATACATCCCCACACACCAGGCAACACCACACGCCAGACATCCCCACACGCCAGACATCCCCACACACGAGACATCCACATATGTGCTCCGTCTTCTGTTACAACACTCACTGAAGCGTTCCCTTGACGACAGAGCCAGCCACACACTGCTTGTGAATAGTGCGCACTAAACAAGTTCGTTTAGAAAAACTTCCATTTCCTCTCTCCTCCCCCAGTTTGATCATCCTTCTGAAGTGATTGTTGTCATTCAATCTGATATCATCCTCCATACGCAGCCTATTCAAGGTGGCTTTTATAATCTCCTCTTTGTCTGTTCTTATGGTGCCTTGAGTTGATGCCATACCTCTTAGCGTGTCCACTTTCTCACTACCTTTGACTTCGGTACGACCTGGGCAATAGATCCAGCTCAAACTGGATAACCGAGAACCCTCTATAAGCTGGACCCACTCCCTACGGAAGAAATGTCTCTCGATTCTCCGTAACTTGTTTTAGAAGTATGTTATAATGACATCGTAGGAGTCGTCCTGCTCCACTAACCAGGAAATTGTTTCTGATGTTGTATGTACCTCCATTCTCATGCTCCAAGTGCTGGTTGCATAGGCTCCTGCTTTTCTGTCAACCAGTTTGTCGATGCGGTAGACAACATAGCCTCATCAACATTTAGACTTCGTGCCACTGACCTGTCTGTACAGATCACAGGGTCACGTGATTTGGAGTGATGCTTAATCTATTCCTGCACCTTGGCTCCTGTCTTACCCAGAGCCCAGTCTCGGCATCCACGACCAAGCTGGATCACAACCTTCAACAGATTCTGCAGATTTGACACGTTAGTCCTTTCCTATTCTAAGGGGGAATCTGCTTTGTGTCTCAGACTTCTAACAGTGTCTCTTCTGTCTCTGCCATCCACGATCTCACTCTCTTGATTCGCTTGACTTTTGTTGAGTTCAGCTCTGGCGGAAGGGAGTGGCTTGCTGTGCTGGCAATCCTGAGGTAGGTCTTCAGTCCGCATACTCATATATGAGTCTTACGTTCACGCTGGCATATCCAGCAAGTAGGGAATAGACCGGTGTGTTCTTGGTGCACCCAAGAACTGCTCACATGGCCTCACTTTGGATTCTTTCGAGCTTGATTATCTGAGTCGTAGATAAAGTCAGGAGCACGAGGTCATACTCAACCACCGACATCACTAACGTCCACATCAGCAGAAAAAGTCTGACGTGGCAGGGAAGCACCTGGCATGGCCATCACTGCCTGAGCCCTTTCTTTGCTTTATGAATGACCACGTCCACGCGCTGACTGAAAGATAATGTCCTGTCAAACACAATCTCAAGATATTTATTTAAAACGTTTTCCTTCTCGATATATTTGCCGTTGTACTGCCGGAAGGCTGGTCTTCGCAGATCTGTTATCTAATGAGCACTACAGGATTTTGACCTTGGTGGGGTTTATCACTGCAGTGATATCCTCACACTGCCTCATGATATGGTCAATATTTTCTTGAATATGAAGTGGAACTATCCTTGCTCTACAGTTTCCCTGTACATATGTCAGAATGTTATCTACATATGTGAGTATTCCTCCGGGGCAGTCTGGTGCAAGTATGCTCTCATAAAAAGTCTGTAAAATACAGTTCAAACTTTTAGACTTTTCTGAGTATAGTTCACTGCGGCACAACTATTTGAATACAGTTTACATCTGGAGAGAGATGTGATTAACCATGCAGAATAATATGAGTATAGGTCACGTTAAGCTGACATTTACCAGTAGATTTCACACGAATGAAAATTCACCCCATACAGAAATGTATGAGTATATTTCACACGATACCCAATGACATGAGAATTGTTCGTACCATAGAGAATGGTGTGAGTATTTTTCACACCATATAGAATAGTAAGATTATAGATCACCTCATACAGAATGATACGAGAGATGTTCACACAATACGAAATGGTGTGATTATAGTTCACACTATACAGAATGGTATAAGTATGTGTATAGCTCACACTGAACTGTTATACTTAGTGGAGCCGGGCAGCAATTAATAAAATCTTCTGAGAGATTGTGCAGAGACTTAGTGCTAACATCCTATCTGTTTATACAGCTTTCTATATCTTTTCGCTGAGACAGAAAATAGAAGAAACAGATCAAATAATCATTTCTTGAATGAATTCCTTGGGTCAGTTTAACTCAAATTTCTTGTTCAGAGAGTCACAAATGTTGTTATTGTATGTATGACTAGTTAGATCGCGTTGGTTCCTTGGGCTTTTTCATTTCTGTACACGTTCTGTAAAATAACACAAAGACGCAAACAACATCCACTGTCCTTAGGCGTAACTAAGTAAAGACAGTTGGACCACGCTGTGGATATACAATTTGGAAACGACAATAATTTCTAAATGGATATGCTCCATATTTGGTTTACGTGAAGTGCAACTGCTTCATTCATTCTTTCAGCTATCCCAGCCATTGGGGCTCATTACTGCAGATACGTTTGTATCCATTCCTCTCTGTTCCTAGTCTTCTCCTGCCAATTGTCCACGTCGAGGACTTGTATGTCTTCTTTCATGCCATCGTTGTCTTGATCGACTGCCTGTTTGTCTGGTTTCTTTTATTAGTTCTGTATAAGCCTTTTTTGGTCTACCTGTTTTCGTCTATCCTCTCCAAGTGTCAGAGCCATCTCAGTCTATTGTTCTTCATAATGATAATTATAAGTGTAGATTGGAATACTGTGAGGATTTTCTTGTTATATCTTATTTTCCATACTTGCGATATAGGATCTTTAACACCTCGAAAAATTATTTTCAAGATTCTGTTTTCAAAGATTTGTAGCTGTGCTTTCTCTTGTTTTCCAGTGCTCCATGTTTCTGATCCATACAAGCAACTGGCCCAATCTGTGTCTGGTATATATTTAATTTAATTTTGTGGGTCAGGATTTCTGACTGAATCAAGTGTTTAAGGACAAAATAAGCGTTGTTTCCTGCCTGTATGCCGCTGATGCCACATGGCGCTTGTGCCTTGTAGTGGCGTGGCAGACTGCTCACCCTGACCACCACCAGAGCTATACTAGCGGGAGTTCTACTCCTGGCAGGTTCAGCCCAGCTGGGGATGTCTGCGTAAGTAGGGGTCAGACGAAACTAGCAACCCGGTCCTCCAGGCTGGGTGTTACAGAATGGGACCAACGACCCCATCTCTGTAAAAAGATTAGTATTATAAAACAAACAAGAAAGCCTCCAAGTCAGATAGATAAACAGCAGAGCAACTGTTTACACTTCACATTTTCAAAAGGTGCAATTTTATGATTCTTCTTTGGCGTCATCAATCTTAGATATTAATTTTGTTTGTACTATACGAGGTGGAATCGGAAAGTTCGTGGTCTGTACTTGCTCAGAAATACGCGCGGGGCACTGAAAGACACTATTCCCAAGTCTGTATAGTCAGTCTGCCAGTTTAAATCTGAGTACGTTCCGGTGGCTGACAGCAACCTGCAAGCGTCAAATTTACCTGAAGCCCGAGAAACCTGCTATCAAGCATGCTTCTTCCAGCTTTTAGCGATTATTCTCTAGATCTAACACCTGTTTTTAGTAACACAAGAGTTTCAAGACCAGTCGAGTGTAAGTTCAAGAAGATAAGGGTTTGGAGCACACAATCACCAGCAAAACGCCAGAACTCATCCATGAGCAATGTCTTCTAATAATCCGTCAGCTGTCTCATATGGGCGGAATCAGTCATCAGTTTGTTATCAGATGTCGCCAAAGCAAGAGTAGACAAGTGTTTTGGTCACCTTGAATTCCTCCCCCCTACCGAAAGATATTTCTCTGTCATTATAACGCCATTCAACCCACCAAGTCAATAAACTTCTCATATATAACGTATATACGTTGCCGCCGCCCCACATAAGCAACATACACATACACTCACACACACACAGACTACTGAACCTAACAAATACAAGATCATGTTCTCAATCTCCGTTCTCTGTACATAAGGATAGAACTAATTTCCTAAAGGCCTACATGATATCAATCAGACGTCAGGTCTGTATACATGTCACCAAAAGTTTCTAGTTGAGGAGAATGGTTCTCAGCTTACCATTAACGTTGTGGTCTCAGTGCTTATACAAATTAACGCACAAAAACTTATGACGTCAGTGCAGACTTCAAACATTACCCTGCGGAGGGACGTTATTTGTTGTTTTTTTTTTCAGGGCGGACGGAGGAAGGCGTGTCCCTTTCGGTCTGTCAGCTGTTGGACTACTACTGTCCCCCATGTGAGATGGTACAGTAAGGCACTTTATATGTATCACTATCACTACATGTTTACAAGTATATTTCTTCATTAAAGTGCATTATATTTCTACCTGTCTCCCGCCCACCTCTTTATATTGTCAACCTGTCTCTTGTCCCCTTCCTCGCCTTCTCAATTTGTCTGTCCTGACATCTTTTTCTTACTCTTAAACATTTTCCCATATTTGAGTGTTCAGTATAATACCAGCATCTTTACCGTCTAGAACACTCGTCCTATCTTACAGGGTCTAAAACACTTTATCTCACTGGTTATAATTGTATGAAACTTGTTTATCAATGTTAACTTCTCCAATATTTCTTTATTTTTCCACTGTTCAGTTCAGGAGATGCGAGCCATAAATCAGACATCCAAGCTTAGTACGGCAAACATTGTTTTGTTGAAGTTTATCATTTTTAACCACCGTGGAAACTTCTTCATGCAACATGGAATCAGTGTAGACAATATACATGTCATCAACTTTCAGTTTATCGGCACTTATATCATCTTAAGGTTGGTATTTATTACAGTGGAAAGTCCATTTACAAAAATTTAAATGAATATTCTGCTCTAACACAAGAGTTGGCAGAACAGTTAGCCTGATAAAGAAGCAAATCTCTAATTTGTATAGCTCCAGGATAACATGCCTCACAACATATCCAAGGTAGCAGACTGTCAAAACATATTTAAGGTAGAAGACTGTCACAACACATTTAAGGTAGAAGACTGTCACAACATATTTAACGTAGAAGACAGTCACAACATATTTAAGGTAGAAGACGGTCACAACATATTTAATGTAGAAGAATGTCACAACATATTTAAATTAGAAGACTGTTACAACATATTTAAGGTAGAAGGCTGATCCACATCTCTCTACTGTGTATGGCTCTATGATCGTCGCTCAACTCGAGATAAAAAACGAAGCCCTCAAAGATCTCTCTACTCTGTATGGCTCTATGGTCATCGCTCTACTCGAGATAAAAATGGAAGTCACCAAAGAATTTTTGAGAAAGAATACATATAAGCATACAATTTTCTCTTCCTTGTCAAATAATAAAAGTTTCTGGGGCATTAAAATTGTTCCTCTGACAACTGCCCGAGAACCGCTGGTTGGAAAGAGACAAAGGACATTTTGTCCTTTCTTCTCTGCCTCAACGAAAATGGCTGAATATTTGTCGTTGTTGAGTTGGCCTTCCACGGCTTTAGCAATAGTTTCTGTATCATCAAGGATGACTTTTTTTCTGTTTTATTTTCAGTGTTATAGTGCTCACGAGAAAAACACCATCTGTTACCAGGCAAGGTATGTTAACTTGACAACAAGATCACCATCTGTCACTTCTTGTATATGGCCATCTCTGTTCGTCTCTATTGTTGGGCAATGAAACAAAATTCTCACTTCGTGATCTTCAGACAAAAGCCAAACTCGACGCTTTATGTGACACAACAGCAGAAGAATGTATAAAGTTTAGAGAAAGATAAGATAATGCAATATTAGATCTCAGTTAGTTTTTTATGACATGAAACAAAAGAGGACTCTCGCACATAAAGTTTTCCTGACATAAAAGTATGTGATATTTCCTCTTCACCGTCTTCTAGAGAAAAGCTGAACAGAGACGAGATGATGAGGACATAAAGCGTTCATAACTCGGGTAAAAGTCTGTGATAGCTTCATCACTATAAACATAAGACAACAGAGCTCGTACGTCAGACAAGTTTGTAGATTTTTTGTCTGAAATTCTGAATAAGCAGACACGAAAATATTATATTAGTCAGTGTAAAGAATCGTATATTCAAGGCGTTCCCGTTTACTAAGAGACGAATAATTAGTGTATAAGTATATAAAACTAATATATGTTTGTAACCATACACGAAGGCAATGCAGTAAAGCAAACAAAATGTTAAAACTATTTAAAACACAGCTTAGAACAGTTTTATTAGTGACCTTCTTGTACTTTGTTCTTCCCCCTGTTTCCCTGTTCATATGCCCTTATATGTCTCTCTCTGTTTGTCTCTTTTTCACTATCTCTCTTTCTCTCTCTCTCTCTCTCCCTCTGTGTTTCTCTGGGTCTACCTAGTTTTTGCTTTCACTTAGTGAGAGTAAAATGTGCCTGTTGTTACAGACAGATGTTTATGATTCAGATCCATGTTGTTACAGCCATATGTTTATGATTCAGATCCCTGTTGTTACAACCATATGTTTATGATTCAGATCCACGTTGTTACAGACATATGTTTATGATTCTGATCCCTGTTATTACAGACAGATGGTTATGATTCAGATCCATGTTGTTACAGACAACTGTTTATGATTCAAATCCATGTTGTTTTTCACACAGATGTTTATGATTCTGATCCCTGTTGTTACAGACATATATTTATGATTCAGATCCATGCTGTTTTTCACACATATGTTTATGATTCTGATCCATGTTGTTACAGACATATATTTATGATTCAGATCCATGCTGTTTTTCACACAGATGTTTATGATTCAGATCCCTGTTGTTATAGACAGATGTTTATGATTCTGATCCCTGTTGTTACAGACAGATGTTTATGATTCAGATCCATGTTGTTACAGACATATGTTTATGATTCAGATCCTTGTTGTTAGAAACAGATGTTTATGATTCAGATCCCTGTTGTTATAGACAGATGTTTATGATTTTGATCCCTGTTGTCACAGACAGATGTTTATAATTCAGATAAATGATGTTACAGACAGATTTTTCTGTTTCTGATAGATGTTATTACAGACAGATGTTTATGATTCATATCGATGTTGTTACAGCCAGATGTTTATGATTCAGATCCATGTTGTTACAGACAGATGTTTATGATTCATATCGATGTTGTTACAGACAGATGTTTATGATTCAGATCCATGTTGTTACAGACAGATGTTTATGATTCAGATCCATGTTGTTACAGACAGATGTTTATTATTCAGTTTTTCAGTTATAAAAGAAGAAGAAAAAAACCCGGACTGGGTTGGGGTGTCCGATATAAGAAAAAGCAGATTGTGACATCAGAAGTTTACATGTCGCTTGGGGAACTTTACATCCTTAACAGCTCTCTTGTAGGCCTCTTGGTTGTGAGCAAGATGGCCTGCTGCTGATGCATCCATTCACAGATAATCAAGGATGTCTTTCAGCCATCTTGGCTTTCGTCTTCCTCTCTTTATTTTTTCAATTATGTACCCTTCTAAGCCTGTCATCTCTAAATTCTCATGACGTTAAATGTGTCCAAAATATTTAAGTTTTCTCTGTTTAATCTTCCTTATAAACCAATCTTCTTCAATATTAATTTGTGTAGTATGAATGCATTTTTGTTCCCTTTTGAGTATCTATGATATTTGAACGACTTTCTATAACATTTACATTCAAAGGCATTTATGTGTTTCTCAGTTGGTTTATTAAATGTCCAGGTTTACAGGCATTTGTTGTATGTGAAAGATGCATTTTTGTAGTTCTGCCTGTTCCTCTCCACAGCGTTTTTATTAGTTAGTAGTGGTGATGCAAATTATTCAAAACCCTTTACTTACCTCTTCTACTTTTTCCTCACTGATATATATATCTGTATATATATATATATATATATATATATATATATGCAGAGAGTTTAATGTGAATCTATATTTATCCTTTATAGATTATTCAAAGGCATTTAACTGTGTTCAACACCAGAAACTTTGGGAAATAATGGAAAACATAGGATTACCAATATATTTGATACAATTAACATCACTGATGTATCTAGATCAGCAAGCAGCAGTAAGAATAAATGGTGAAACAACAACTTGGTTTGACATAAATAAAGGGGTCCGTCAGGGGTGCATATTGTCACCTTACTTATTTAAATTGTATACTGAAAATATAATGAAGAATGTTAGAGAAGATGCAGACAAAGAATATTATGATGCCATAACAATTGGAGGTTATGAAATACCAGAGATATGCTGATGACACAGTATTACTGCCCACAACACAAAAAGGAATGGAAAAACTAATTGTGTCAGTCTGTAAGAATAGCGAACAGCAGAACCTATATCTTAATGCAAAGAAAACTAAATTGACGACAACTGACATAAGAAACAAGGAAGCTGAAATATATATCAATGAGGAAAAACTGGAAGAAGTGGAGAGTTTTGAATATTTTGGATCACTACAACTAATAATGGAGATACAATGAGGGAAATTAAAAGGAGGACATCTATCGCTCTTCAGAAAGTAAAACAAATAAAGAATCTGTGGAGAGGAGTAGACAGAACTACAAAAATAAGATTTTTAAGGGCATGCATCTTTCCCAACTCAATATATGCCTGTGAGACCTGGACACTTAACAAAACAGATGAGAAACACATAAATGCCTTTGAATGTAAATGCTATAGAAGAGTTTTCTAAATATCGTGGACGCAAAAAAGAACAAATATATCTATACTACAAGAGTTTAATATTGAAGAAGAATGGCTAGTAAAGAGGATTAAAGAGAGAAAACTTAAATATTGTGGACACATTAAACGTCATGATAATTTAGAGAAGACCGTATTAGAAGGATACATAATGGGAAAAAGAAAAAGAGGAAGACCAAAACGAAGATGGCTGCAAGACATCGTTGACGATCTGCAAATGGATGCATCAGCGGCAGGTCATCTTGCTCACAATCGAGAGGACTACAGGAGTGCTGTTTGGGAGGCAAAGTTCTGCAAGGGACACGCGAAAGAATTAAATGAATATATATATATATATATATATATATTAAGCATGAGGACGAAAATCGTGATATTTAAGAATAATATTCTAAGTGTAACAGCCGATAGATAATGTTGGTTATGATTATCATTCTATGACGGTTGGCAGATGATCTCAATATAGGGACAATGGCTACGATCATTGACTAGTACAGTCACTGCACGGAAGGAAAGCAATGGTAAACTATCTTCTGGAAATTTACCATGAAACACAACAGCAACATGGAAGGTCAGATAGGAAAAAGATCTGGTGGCGAGTCCCATAGATGAGATAGATCTAATGTTAACACTGTGGAAGAGTATGAGGGAGAGCAACAGACAGAGCTACAAAAATAAGATTTTTAAGGGCATGCATCTTTCCCACACAGGTATTGATTGGTTACATGGGACCCAACTAGAAGATCTTGATTTTGCTGATGACATAACTCTTATCAGTAACAGTGTGAATTCCATGCAAGAAAAAAACAG
This sequence comes from Achatina immaculata, assembly GCA_009760885.1. NCBI lineage: Eukaryota > Metazoa > Mollusca > Gastropoda > Stylommatophora > Achatinidae > Lissachatina > Lissachatina immaculata. The sequence continues at coordinate 29,443,701 of CM019709.1, read as the reverse complement.
ATATCCTGTCTTCACAGGCTAGCAAAATAGGACTTGAAATTAACAAGGACAAAACAAAACTAATAAAACTTCCCATTAAACAAATGAAAAAATACACGTAGAAGATCCAGATGTTGAAGAAGTCAATCAATGTGCATGCCTTGGCAGCTACATAGATCAGGATTTTGACACCAGAAAGGAAGTTAGAATTCGAATTGCAATAGCAGCATCGATCTTCAAGAAGCTTGAGAACATATAGAATTCAAAAGTTATAAGCACAAAAACCATGTTAAGACTATCAATTCAAATGTAATATCCACCCTCATTTATGCATGTGAAACTTGGAAAACAATTAAAGGAAAAAGACAAGAAATTAGACTCTTCCTTAAGAAAATACTCAGCATCAAGTTTAACTAATTCAAGAACAATGCAGAGATAAGACAGATGACTGAACAACAACCAGTCTCATGGGTGATCATAAAAAAGGAATGGACATATGTTGGTCACGTGATGAGACGAAACGATCAGAGAATCCCAAAACAAGCTATCAAGTGGAACACACCAGGCCTAATAAAAAGATGTCGACCACGTGAGACTCTAAAAAGAACACTGTTAAGAGAGGCCAAATTAACAAGCATAAAATCGCTTGATGAGGTTGAAAAGCTCTCCGAAAACAGGAAAAATTGGCGAACTACCTTGCAAGCCCTGTGTAACTTTTAACCCACGTAAGATCTTTCCCATTGCAACATACGCATCACCAGCAGGGCATCTTGCTTACAACCGAGAGGCTTACAGGAGAGCTGTAAGGGAGGCAAAGTTCCAAAAGGGTCATGCAAATGACTGACTGACTGACTGTTCTAAATGTACTACTCTATGGAAGTGAATGCTGGAAAATCACCAAAACCAGGCTGAATCCTTTACAGAATTAATGTTTACGAAGAATTAGAAAACTAGTTTGGCCAAACACCATAAGAAATAACATCTTGTTGGCAGAAATGCAGATGAAGCCACTGACAGTAATTATTCAGGAAAGACGCTGGCAGTGGTTGGGACATGTGCTCCGAATGACTGACAACTCACTACCAAAAATAAAGTACTAAGATGGACACCACAGAGGAACAGAAGTAAGGGTAGACCAAAACAGACATGGAGAAGAACAACAGAGAGGATGTTGTACAATAGAGGGCTCACCTGGGCAAGAGCGGAAAAAGACAAAGGACAGGCGTTTGTGGAAAACCCTTGCGGAAGCTCCATGTGCCCTCGGCACTTCAGGATCAGATATATATATATATAATATATATATATATATATATATATATATTTTATGTCAGTCCTTAAGAATAGTGAATAGTGAAGCAACTATTTTAATGCGAATAAAAATAAATTGATGACAACTAACAAAACGAAGAAGGCAGCTGAAATATGTATCAATGAGGAAAAATTAGAAGATGTGGAGAGTTCTGAATATATTGGATCATCACTAACTAATAACAGGGATACAATGAGAGAAGTTAAAGGAAGACATCTATCGCTCTTCAAAAAGTAAAACAAGTAAAGATGCTGTAGAGAGGAACTGACAGAACTACACACACAAAAATCTTTTAAGGGCATTCATCTTTCTCATCTCAACATATGCCTGTGAGACCTGGACACTTAACACAACAGCTGAGAAACACATAAATGCCTTTGAATGTAAATGCTACAGACGGTTCTTTAGTTATCATGGGCACAAAAGAGAACAAATATACCCATACTACATGAACTTAATATTGAAGAAGGCTGGCTAGTAAAGAGGATTAAACAGAGAAAACTTAAATATTTTGTACACATTAAACGTCATGAGAATTTAGAGAAGACAGACTTGGAAGAGTACATAATGGGAAAAGGAAAGAGAGGAAGACCAAGGCGAAGATGGTTGCAAGACATGGTTTACAAACTAGAAATGGAAGCATCAGCAGCAGGGCATATTATTTATAACTGAGAATCATACAAGAGAGCTGTTAGGGAGGCAAAATTTCGCAAGGGACATGCAAATGGCTGGCTGGCTGATCAGGACAACATTTCTGTAGTTTGTGCATAATTTCAAGTTACCCTTTTCGGCAATTGCATAAATACAGTTCTTTTCCATTCTTGTAGTTCAATGTCATATCTTTTTACACAGTGCATGATAGATTGTAGCACATTTGTTTCCTCCAGCCTTAACAAGTTCAGCTGTTATCTCATCACATCCTGGTGATTTATTATTTTTCAGACTCTTTATTGCCCATAAAACTTCTTCACCTTTTATCTCATCACATCCTGGTGTTTATCATTTTTAAGATTCTTTATTGCCCATAAAACTTCTTCACCTGTTATTTCATAACATCCTGGTGTTTAGCACTTTTTAGATTCTTTATTGCCCATACAACTTCTTCACCTGTTATCTCATCACATCCTGGTGTTTATCATTTTTAAGATTCTTTATTGCCCATAAAACATCTCCACCTTTTATTTCATCACATCCTGATGTTTATCATTTTTAAGATTCTTTATTGCCCGTAAAACTTCTTCTCCTTTTATCTCATCACATCCTGGTGTTTATCATTTTTAAGATTATTTATTGCCCATAAAACTTCTTCACCTTTTATCTCATCACATCCTTGTGTTTATCATTTGTCAGATTCTTTATTGGCCATAAAACGTCTACACCTGTTATCTCATCACATCCTTGTGTTTATCATTTTTCTGACTCTTTACTGCCCGTAAAACTTCTTCTATTGTCGGTTCGGGTTCTTTCTCCTCCAATAATAAGTCAGTGTTCGTTTCTGCCTTCACATTCAGTTGTATCATACATTCCTCTGCAATATTCCTTCCATCTTTCTATAATTTTCTCTGTCTCTGTCAAGACCTTCCCCAGTTGGTCACAAATTACATTTAGCTTAGGTGTGATACTTCTCGTCAATATCTTCATTTCTGTAAACATTTCACTATTTCTTCCACACTTCTGAAGTTCTTCTATTCTTTCACAATAATCTTGTATGTAATGTTTTTTTTTTGGTCTTTTGTTAGGTTTCTTCTTATTTTTTTAAAGATTTATATTATTTCCTGTTGTTATTTATCACTTTCCATTTCGTCTTCATTTCTCTGCTTTATTTTATTAGCTTTAATGAGCTGTTGTAATCTTGGAAGGACTTTGCATGTTCCCGCACACATTTGTAGAGTATAGAAGTACCAAGTCTCAATGCCGCAGTCTTTGCGCAAGGCATCTTTGAAGGATTTCAAAGCCGAATGAAGAGAAGAAGTAAACCTTGAAGATGCGTACAACAGGGTACTATTCAACTACCTAATGTGCGTGCTTCTTACACTGAAGGTACACCCTCTCCTGATCATACGGACAGCTGCAGCCCTGATCCAGAGAAACGTGATTTTCCGTGTGACAGTTGGTCTTCAGAGCTGATAACAATATGTCCAGGATTGCTGCAAGGTTCGCCGCCTTCATTAGTTGTATATATGGTGACAATCATTGGACAACAACTTGTTGGAGGATAAGGACTCTGTCATTTGTTAATGATATTCTAGTGTATCGACAGAGAAAAGATAGACAAGAGATTGCCAATGCATCGCAGATCAAACTTGATATAATTTTCTCCTGGTGTAAAGTTTCTAACGCGCTTGTCAACACCACAGAAGCATCAGTGACATGGTTCTCACTGAACAACCATATTGTTAACATTGATAAGCCTGTTATGAGATTTGGTTGCGAGGATGTAACTAGAACAAACTTGATGACATACTTTTGAGTGAAGTTTGATCGCATTATGTGTTTCAAGGAACGTGTTGGCCATGTGATAATAATAGCACACATAGGTCTATCAGCAATGAAGGACATGACAGCTGCCAGTTTTCAGCAGAGGTTACTAATACTTCTGTACCAGAGACGAGATCATTCTAGAACGTCACAAGGGATGAGAACCTCGTGACAGAGAACTGTGGGAGCGACTGTTGAGTTGAGATCAGTCTACGTCTGAAGGTGAAGCTGAGTGTATGGACTTTTGTTACTGTCGTGGAGATGCGTTGTCTCGTGTTAGTGGTTGGAACATGTGACTGGACCCGCCATGTGGCAGGGCAACCTGCCGCCAGTCTTCAATTCTTTACTATCATTATCATCAAGTTCATTGAATGATTGCCGTATCAAGTTAGCACGCAGGACTGGGTTATCTTTCCATACCTGTTTGTACCAACACATCAATTAGTAAGAATCTGGGAAGTGAAACTGAATCTGAAGAAGGTGGATAACAGTATTCAGAACTACTCAGTTTTCAGAGCACGGTCCACGATATACCAGCAGTAGCAGCAAACATTTGTGCCACACAAAACAGGCGAAAGTCACATGCAGGCCCAAATACAGTTTCAAACATTGCTGTATAGGCGCATAAAGCACACTTAATGTTATAAAATATCAGCTAAGTGAGAGATGTTATTATATAACTAAGGGAGATGAAGGAAAACAAATTAAGGGTCAAAGGGTTACGGGAGGAGTGTTATCTCTGGAAGTGAGGGCAGCTTTGTTTTGATGTATATTTAAATCACAAGACTTTCTGGAGACATTCAGTTTTAGCTGGCCCCATTTTGTTATACGGACATCAGTCTTAGCCTTAACTATCCATTGTCAGTGTGAACGATATGCTCTTGGGTCGAGGGGTGTACGACCTTAACAAGAAGCGTAATCGTCCACGTGACCAGGTAGAGGTTTAGAGGATTAGTGTGTGATGTCATTTTTCTTGCATCAGATTGTATCGAGGCATGGCCGGGCGATGTTGTGTATCGTGTTTATGGATATGCTATAAATGTATGTATATTATTGGTGATTGTTAGTTATGTTCTGCCCGTGCCCACCACATGTGGTGTGCATTATGTATTGGAATTTAGTTATGATGTTGAGTTCGTTTTATTACGTGTAAAGATGAAAATTATGAGTCTGATTTCATTGTGATTTTCTCTGCATATTGAACTGTTAACAAGTATGACTTTCTATATGCTTTTCATGTAGAATAACCATATCTTTGCATAAGTACAGATTATATTGTTGTATGAATAGCAGCAATGCATGCGGTGACTGAAGTGTAAATGCACACATATGCCTGGTAGATGCCACATGTAGTGCCTAGATAGCTGAGGACTTCTACAAAGACTACACAGTACAGACTTATTGCAGACTTGAGAAGTTTCATTGTTATCTGATAGTATCCTTGACATTTTGCACTTTCATTGATTTATTCATCACATTGTTCTGCCTTTATTGAAGCATAATATTATAATGTCATGTTGATTTGTCAGTGCCAAATGATTTGTATATGGGTGTTGTGGTTCATTGTGAGATTAAAATTAGTGTATTATTGAATTCAGACTTAGTGATTTGTACAGCATGACATACATATTGTTGTACTAATTGTAATGTTTGAGCTGATTTAATGAACAATGAGCATACAATAGGCCATGGAGGGGGGAAACCTGGGTTGGTGACTCAATGGGGAAGTTAGATTGGCCTCTAGTACTGTAGTATATGCCAAGGGAAATGTTTGTCTGGTAGATTGGTCTCTAGTACTGTAGTACATGCCAAGGGAAATGTTGGTCTGTTAATTTGGTCTCTAGTACTGTAGTATATGCCAAGGGAAATGTTGGTCTGTTAATTTGGTCTCTAGTACTATAGTATATGCCAAGGGAAATGTTGGTCTGTTAGATTGGCCTCTAGTAATGTAGTATATGCCAAGGGAAATATTGGTCTGCAAACCATCTTGAGAAAATATTCCTCCCACTATTGATACCATGTAAACATGCACCAAACAAGTTTTACTTTCTAGTTAGTATTTTAATAAATGAATCCAGTGACGCAGACCCACAAAATTATTTTTGTTGGTATAACCCAACATTCTGGACACTTTGTTCAACAGTTGCATTTGAATGATGGACAAAAATAAGAACATACCAGTTACCTAGGTGTGTTGGCAACCCTAAGCATAGGAATAATGGGTCAGTGACTACCTTGTATTGGATGTGCGGAACTCCGAGAAAACTGGTCCACTGACCCAGTATATAAAGAAAATGTGAGAGAATTTTGATAGATCAGGATTGTACGCTGAGCACGTGAGAGTTGCTATCGGATAGGAGGAGGTCATGTTTTCGTTCAAGCACGAAAGAGTATGTTTATTCGTCGATGGAAACACATATATGTTAGGTTAGAATTGGTTTTTGTTATGTGGTGTGGAGGCGTGCAGTGCGTGCTGTCGACTCCACCGATCCATCCTGACCCAATCATGTATGACTGAGACAATAGCAATAGTTCATGAATAGTCCTAGTTCCGGTATAAAATCAATTCTGTGTGACACTTTAATATGCAATGATCGTTTGGTATGTGCCCAAAAATTATGTCATTGAAATGTGTGTATATGCATTCATTTATCATACCCTTTCCTTACCAATATTTCAATTTGTTACACTTAGTACATTCAGTCAAAGTATTGAAGAAAATTGATTTGATTATGTTGATAATAATGTAAATGAATGATACACTGATTAAGAATCTTATTCTTGTTTTCACTCTTTATGTGTAGTATGTGTTGATATAGTGTGTGTAGTATGTGTTGATGTAGTATGTGTAGTATGTGTTGATGTAGTATGTGTAGTATGTGATGATGTAGTATGTGTAGTATGTGTTGATGTAAAATGTGTGATGTGTTGATGTAGTATGTGTAGTATGTGTTGATGTAGTATGTGTAACGTGTTGATGTAGTATGTGTAATGTGTTGATGTAGTATGCGTGGTATGTGTTGATGTAGTACGTGTGATGCGTTGATGTAATATGTGTAGTATGTGTTGATATAGTATGTGCAGTATGTGTTGATGTAGTATGTGTTGATGTAGTATGTGTAGTATGTGTTTATGTAGTATGTGCAGTATGTGTTGATGAAGTATGTGTAGTATGAGTTGCTGTAGTATGTTTATTATGTGTTGATGTAGCATGTGTAGTATGTGTTGATGTAGTATGTGTAGTATGTTGATGTAGTATGTGTAGTATGTTGGAGTAGTATTGTAGTGTGTTGATGTAGTATGTGTAGTATGTGTTGATGTAGTATGTGTAGGATATGTTGATGTAGAATATATAGTATGTGCTGATGTAGAATATGTAGTATGTGGTGATGTAGAATGTGTAGTTTGTGTTCATGTAGTATGTGTAGTATTTTGATGTAGTATGTGTAGTATGTGTAGTATATTTTGATGTAGTATGTGTAGTATGTGTTGATGTGGTATGAGTAATGTGTTGATGTACTCTGTGTAGTAGGTGTTGATGTAGTATGTATAGTATGTGTTGATGTAATATGTGTTGATATAGTTTGTGTAATGTGTTGATGTAATATGTGTAGTATTTGTTGATGTAATATATGTAATATGTTTTGATATATTATCCGTAATATGATGATGTAGTGTGTGTAATATGTGTTAAAATAGTATGTGTAATTTGTTGATGTAGAATGTGTAGTATGTCTTGATGTAGTATGTGTAATGTGTTGAAGTAGAATATGTAGTATGTGTTCATGTAGTATATGTAGTATGTGTTCATGTTATATGTGCAGTGTGTGTTGATGTAGTATGTGTCGTATGTGTTCATGTAGTATGTGTAGTATGTGTTGATGTTATATGTGCAGTATGTGTTGATGTAGTATGTGTTATATGTGTTGATGTAGTATTGTAGCATGTTTTGATGTAGTATGTGTAGTGTGTGTTGATGTATTATGTGTAGTATATGTTGATGTAGTATGTGTAATGTGTTGATGTAGTATATGTAATGTGTTGATGTAGTATGTGTAATATATGTAGCATAGCCTTGTAAGTAATGATTATATTAATTATTATTATTATTAGTGATATAGACGTGAATATAGTTAAGCAGGTATAGGAGGCAAAAGACGCCGAGAGATGGTAAATTAGTCCAGCACTAAGAATGCGACCTGACGCACACCTTTCACTAGCCGAGATGGAAAAATTGACATCTAACACTGACCGATGTAGTTAGGGGTCAAAGGTCTAGTAGTTAAGCGACCGAACAGAGAAGGGAATAAATTCTGAAGCAGACGCCATGAAAGAGATGGTGGACTTATTTAATTAAAAATAACAATTTGACAGATGGAATTGAAGCGACTAACGCGTATATGTTGCTGCTAATTCTAGGACGCTATTTGCGACCGGTTTTGGGTGACAAAGGAAGATCCAATGACCAATACAACATTTGGAGGCGTGGTCTATTGGACGGTTAACTTACGAATATAAGGCAGAGAAGAGAGGAGAGGCAGAAAGGAGATTCAGAAAGAGAGATGTAGAGATAGAGACAGATTCAGAGATGGAGATTTAGAGACAGAGGTAGAGATAGCGAGAGAAGGAAGACAGTAGAACACCAGGAGAACCCGTAAGGAGAGCGCAAGCAGTCTAGTAGAAGAACAGAAGAGATCGAGAAGTAGTGTTAGACAGAAGATGTGTTTCAAGTAATGTGTTTTGTTACCCTGAAACCTCGAGCACCGAGCTTTTGTATTAATGTATGAAATATCGAATATTGTGAAATTCAGAACATTGCTTATGTAGAATATGAGAAAGTTTGAATTTGTGAACCAAGGATTATGAGCTACAACGATGAATATAACGAAAAATATGTAATCTTACAACTTATTCCAAGAGATATTTGCGACGAAATGTCTTGATCTTATTTTTCAAAATAAACGATTTCAGTGAACTGTTCATGACGCTTGATCTATTGTAATGTCTCAGAAACATCGTCGTGTGATGTATCAATGTGTGATGTGATGATTAAAGAACACATTCTTCAATAATATAATAGAACATCAAACAAACATTGTTAAAAATGTGTTGATATTGTATGTGTAGTATATGTTGATGAAGTATGTGTAGTATGTGTTAATGTAGTACATATAATGTGTTGATGTTATATGTGTAGCATGTGTTTATGTAGTATGTGTAGTATGTGTTGATGTAGTAGGTGTAATGTGTTGATGTAGTATGTGTGGTATGTGTTTATGTAGTATGTGTTAATGTAGTATGTGTAGTGTGTTGATGTTGTATGTGTAGTATGTGTATTATGTGTTTATGTAGTATACGATAATGTAGTATGTGCTGATGTAGTTTTTGGTGTTGTAGAATGTGTAGTTTGTGTTTATGCAGTATGTGTAGTATGGTGATGTAGTATGAGTAGTATGGGCTGATGTAATATGTGTAGTACGTTTTGATGTAGTATTGTAATGTGTTGATGTGGTATGTGTTGATGTAATATGTGTAGTATGCGTTGATGTAGTATGTGTGATGTGTGTTGATGAAGTATGTGTAATATGTGTTGATATACTATGTGTTTATGTAGTATGTATAGTATGTGTTGATGAGTATGTACATATTGTGATGATGTAGTATGTGTAGTATGTTGATGTAGTATTTGTAGTATGTGTTGATGTAGTATGCGTAGCATGAGTTGATGTAGTATATGTAGTATGTGTGGATGTAGTATGTGTAATGTGTTTATGTAGTATGCGTAATATGTGTTTAAGTAGTATGTGTAGTATGTGTTGATGTAGAATATGTAATGTGTTGATGTAGTATGTGTTGATGCAGTATGTGTATTATGTGTTGATGTATGTGTAGTATGTGTTAATGAAGTATGTGTAGTATGTGTTGATGTAGTATGTGAAGTTTTGTATGCAGTATATGTAGTATGTGTTGATGCTGTATGTGTTGATGTAGTATTGTAATTGTAGTATGTGTAGTATGTGTGGATGTAGTATGTGTGGTATGTGTTGATGTAGACTGTGTAGTATATGTTGATGTAGTATGTGTAGAATATTGATGTAGTATGTGTAATATGTGCTGATGTAGAATGTGTCATGTGTTGACGTACTATGTGCAGTATGTGTTTATATAGTAGTGTAGTATGTGTTGATGTAGTATGTGTAATGTGTTGAAGTAATATGTGTTAATGCAGTATGTGTAGTATGTGTTGATGTAGTATGTGTAGTATGTGTTGATGTAGAATATGTGGTATGTGTTGATTTAGAATGTATATTTTGTGTATATGTATTATGTGTAGTATGTTGATGTCTATGATGTGGTAATGAAGAATGTGTAGTATGTTTTGATGTAGTATGTGTAATATGTTGATGTACTCTTTGTAGTATGTGTTGATGTAGTATGTGGAATATGTGTTGATGTAATATATGTTGATATAATTTGTGTAATGGTTGATGTAGTGTGTGTATTGTGTTGATGTAATATGTATTGTATGTGTTGATGTAGTTTGAACTATGTGTTGATGTAGAATGTGTAGTACGTGTTCATGTAGTATGTGTAGTACGTGGTGATGTTACATGTGCAGTATGTGTTATTATAGTTAGTGTAGTATGTGTTGATGCAATATGTGTAGTATGTGTTGATGTAGTATGTGTAATATGTCTTGAAGTAGTATGTGTAGTATGCTTTATTTAGTATGTGTAATGTGTTGATGTTGTATGTGTATTATGTGTTGATGTAGTATATGTTGATGTAGTATGTGCTGATGTAGATTTTGGTGTTGTAGAATGTGTAGTTTGTGTTTAAGCAGTATGTGTAATATGTTGATGTAGTATGAGTAGTATGGGCTGATGTAATGTGTGTAGTACGTTTTAATGTAGTATGTGTAATGTGTTGATGTATTATGTGTTTATGTATTATGTGTAGTATGTGTTGATGTAGTATGTGTGATATGTGTTGATGTAGTATGTGTAATATGTGTTGATATACTATGTGTTTATGTATTATGTGTAGTATGTTGATGTCTATGATGTGGTAATGAAGAATGTGTAGTATGTTTTGATGTAGTATGTGTAATATGTTGATGTACTCTTTGTAGTATGTGTTGATGTAGTATGTGGAATATGTGTTGATGTAATATATGTTGATATAATTTGTGTAATGGTTGATGTAGTGTGTGTATTGTGTTGATGTAATATGTATTGTATGTGTTGATGTAGTTTGAACTATGTGTTGATGTAGAATGTGTAGTACGTGTTCATGTAGTATGTGTAGTACGTGGTGATGTTACATGTGCAGTATGTGTTATTATAGTTAGTGTAGTATGTGTTGATGCAATATGTGTAGTATGTGTTGATGTAGTATGTGTAATATGTCTTGAAGTAGTATGTGTAGTATGCTTTATTTAGTATGTGTAATGTGTTGATGTTGTATGTGTATTATGTGTTGATGTAGTATATGTTGATGTAGTATGTGCTGATGTAGATTTTGGTGTTGTAGAATGTGTAATTTGTGTTTAAGCAGTATGTGTAATATGTTGATGTAGTATGAGTAGTATGGGCTGATGTAATGTGTGTAGTACGTTTTAATGTAGTATGTGTAATGTGTTGATGTATTATGTGTTTATGTATTATGTGTAGTATGTGTTGATGTAGTATGTGTGATATGTGTTGATGTAGTATGTGTAATATGTGTTGATGTACTATGTATTTATGTAGTATGTATAGTATGCGTTGATGAATATGTACATATTGTGTTTATGTAGTACGTGTAGTATGGTGATGTAGTATGTGTAGTATGTTGATGTAGTATTTGCAGTATGTGTCGATGTATCATGCGTAGTATGAGTTGATGTAGTATGTGTAGTATGTGTTGAAGTACTATGTGTATTATGTGTTTATGTAGTATGTGTGGTATGTTTTCATTAAGTATGTGTAGTATGTGTTGATGTAGTATATTTAATTTGTTGATGTAGTATGTGTTGATGCAGTATGTGTATTATATGTTGATGTAGTATGTGAAGTTTTTTTATATAGTATGTGTAGTATGTGTTGATATTGTGTGTGTTGATTTAGTATTGTAACTGTAGTATGTATCGATGTAGTATGTGTGGTTTGTGTTGATGTAGACTGTGTAGTATGTGTTGATGTGTTATGTGTAGAATATTGATGTACTATGTGTAGTATGTGCTGATGTAGAATGTGTAATGTCTTGACGTACTATGTGTAGTATGTGTTTATTTAGTCTGTGTAATGTGTCTAAGTAATATGTGTTAATGCAGTATATGTTGATGTAGTATGTGTAGTATATGTTGATCTAGAATATGTGGTATGTGTTGATTTAGAATGTATATTTTGTGTATATGTAGTATGTGTAGTATGTTTATGTCTATGATGTGTTAATGAAGTATGTGTAGTATGTTTTGATGTAGTATATGTAGTATGTGTTGATGTAGTATGTGTAATATGTTAATGTACTCTTTGTAGTGTGTGTTGATGTAGTATGTGGAATATGTGTTGATGTAATATATGTTGATATAGATTATGTAATGCGTTGATGTATTATGTGTGTTGTGTTGATTTAATATGAGTTGTTTGTGTTCATGTAATCTGTGTAATATGTTTTGATATATTATCTGTAATGTGTTGATGTAGTGTGTGCAGTATGTGTTAATTTAGTATGTGAATTCTGTTGATTTAGAATGTGAAGTAAGTGTTGATGTAGTATGTGTAATATGTGTTGATGTAGTATGTGCTGTGTTGATTTAGAATGTGTGGTACGTGTTCATGTAGTATGTGTTGTATGTGGTGATGTTATATATGCAGTATATGTAAATGTAGTAAGTGTAGTATGTTTTGATGTAATATTTGTAGTATGTGCTGATGTAGTATGTGTAGTATGTGTTGATATAGTATGTGTAGTATGTGTTTATGTAATATCTGTAATGTGTTGATGCAGTATGTGTAATATGTTTTGAAGTAGTATGTGTGGTATGTGTTGATGTAGTATGTATAGTATGCGTTGATGAATATGTACATATTGTGTTTATGTAGTACGTGTAGTATGTTGATGTAGTATGTGTAGTATGTTGATGTAGTATTTGCAGTATGTGTCGATGTATCATGCGTAGTATGAGTTGATGTAGTATGTGTAGTATGTGTTGAAGTACTATGTGTAATGTGTTTAAGTAGTATGTGTGGTATGTTTTCATTAAGTATGTGTAGTATGTGTTGATGTAGTATATTTAATTTGTTGATGTAGTATGTGTTGATGCAGTATGTGTATTATATGTTGATGTAGTATGTGAAGTTTTTTTATATAGTATGTGTAGTATGTGTTGATATTGTGTGTGTTGATTTAGTATTGTAACTGTAGTATGTATCGATGTAGTATGTGTGGTTTGTGTTGATGTAGACTGTGTAGTATGTGTTGATGTGTTATGTGTAGAATATTGATGTACTATGTGTAGTATGTGCTGATGTAGAATGTGTAATGTCTTGACGTACTATGTGTAGTATGTGTTTATTTAGTCTGTGTAATGTGTCTAAGTAATATGTGTTAATGCAGTATATGTTGATGTAGTATGTGTAGTATATGTTGATCTAGAATATGTGGTATGTGTTGATGTAGAATGTGTAGTATGTGTTGATATAGTATGTGTAGTATGTTTATGTCTATGATGTGTTAATGAAGTATGTGTAGTATGTTTTGATGTAGTATGTATAGTATGTGTTGATGTAGTATGTGTAATATGTTGATGTACTCTTTGTAGTGTGTGTTGATGTAGTATGTGGAATATGTGTTGATGTAATATATGTTGATATAGATTATGTAATGCGTTGATGTATTATGTGTGTTGTGTTGATTTAATATGAGTTGTTTGTGTTCATGTAATCTGTGTAATATGTTTTATATATTATCTGTAATGTGTTGATGTAGTGTGTGCAGTATGTGTTAATTTAGTATGTGAATTCTGTTGATTTAGAATGTGAAGTAAGTGTTGATGTAGTATGTGTAATATGTGTTGATGTAGTATGTGCTGTGTTGATTTAGAATGTGTGGTACGTGTTCATGTAGTATGTGTTGTATGTGGTGATGTTATATATGCAGTATATGTAAATGTAGTAAGTGTAGTATGTTTTGATGTAATATTTGTAGTATGTGCTGATGTAGTATGTGTAGTATGTGTTGATATAGTATGTGTAGTATGTGTTTATGTAATATCTGTAATGTGTTGATGCAGTATGTGTAATATGTTTTGAAGTAGTATGTGTGGTATGTGTTGATGTAGTATGTATAATGTGTTGATGCAGAATGTGTAATATATGTTGATGTAGTATGTGTAGTATGTGTTGATGTAGTAATTGAAATGTGTTATGTAGTAATTGTATTATGTGCTGATGTACTATGTGTTGATGTAGTATTTGCTGATGCAGTTAGTGTTGATGTAGTATGTGTAGTATGTGTTGATGTAGTATGTGCAGTATGTGTTGATGTAGTATGTGTAGTATGTGTTCATGTAGTATGTGTTGTATGTGTTGATGTAGTATATGTTGATTTAGTATTTGTAATTTGATGATGTAGTAAGTGTAGTATGTTTTGATGTAATATTTGTAGTATGTGCTGATGTAGTATGTGTAGTATGTGTTGATATAGTATGTGTAGTATGTGTTTATGTAATATCTGTAATGTGTTGATGCAGTATGTGTAATATGTTTTGAAGTAGTATGTGTGGTATGTGTTGATGTAGTATGTATAATGTGTTGATGCAGAATGTGTAATATATGTTGATGTAGTATGTGTAGTATGTGTTGATGTAGTAATTGAAATGTGTTATGTAGTAATTGTATTATGTGCTGATGTACTATGTGTTGATGTAGTATTTGCTGATGCAGTTATTGTTGATGTAGTATGTGTAGTTTGTGTTTATGCAGTATGTGTAATATGTTGATGTAGCATGTATAGTATGTGCTGATGTAATATGTGTAGTACACTGTTGAAGTACGATCTTTAATGTGTTGATGTAGTATGTGTTGTATGTATTGATGTAGTATGTGTAGTAGGTTTTGATGTAGTATGTGTAGTCTAGGTTCATGTAGTGCGTGTAGTATATGTTGATTTAGTATGTGCAGTATGTTTTAATGTGGTGTGTGTAGTATGTGTTGATGTAGTATGTGTTGTATCTGTTCGTGTAGTATGTGTCGTATGTTTCCATGTAATATGTGTTTATGTAATATGTGTATATAAAGTTGATATAGAATGTGTAGTTTATGTTGATGCAGTATGTGTAGTATGTGTTGATGTTGTATCTGTAGTATGTTTTGATGTAGCATTTGTGTTATGTGTTGATGTAGTATTTGTAATTTGATGATGTAGTATATGTAGTATATGTTGATATAGTATGTGTAGTATGTGTTGATATAGCATGTCTTGATGTAGTATGTGTAGATGTAGTATGTTTAGTATGTGTTAATGTAGTATGTATAGTATGTGTTGATGTAGTATGTGTAGAATGTTGATGTATTATGTGTAAGATGTGTTGATGTAGTATGTGTAATGTTTTCATGTTGTATGTGTACTATGTGTTGATATAGTATGTGTAGTATATGTTTGTTTAGTATGTGTAATATGTGTTGATGTAGTATGTGTTGATATAATTTGTGTAATGTGTTGATGTAGTGTATTTAATGTGTTCATGTAATATGTGTTGTTGTTGCATTTGTAGTATGTGTTGATTCAGTATGTACAATCTGTGTTTATATATTATTTGCTAATGTAGCATGTGTACTATGTTTTAATGTAGTATGTGAACTGTGTATTGATGTAGTATGTGTTGTATGTGTTGATGTAGTATGTGTAGTATGTGGTGATGTAGTATGTGTAGTGAATATGATATAGTATGTGTAATGTGCTGATGTAGCATGTGTAGGATGGGGTGATGTATTATGTGTAATATGTTTTGATTTAGTATGTGTAGTATATGGTGATGTAGTATGTGTAGTATATGTTGATGTAGTATGTGTTGATTTAGTATATGTAGTATGTGTTGATGTAGTATGTGTAGTGTTTTGATGTAGTATGTGGAGATGTAGTATGTTTTGATATTATTTGTGTAATGTGTTGATGTATTATGCGTAATGTACAGTATGTGTAATCATCATTCAACATCTACCTATCAAGATAGCAAATGCTGGACCAGAAAATGTAAAGAATATAATTCTGTTAAGAATAATGTCTACACATTACTCTCAGTAAAATTGTGTTTAAATGTGTGAATGTGTTTATTGGAATTATTTCTTTCTCACAGCTATGTGAAAACGTCAAATTCAAAACAAACAAACAGAAATTTAGAAAAAAAATAATAAAAAAAGAAACGATTTGCGAAATAGATACCTATGTTTGCTGGAGATGATACCAAAGCTCATTGTAAATTCTGCAAGTGTGACATTAAAGCACAATACCAAGATTTGAAAATGCATTGAAAGTCTAAGATCCATACAAATGCAGTGCCTTTTAAAACTCAAGTGACTTTGACTTTATACACTCTTATCAATCCTCGAGTCTTAAAGGGATTAGTAAGAATCATGTTTCTGAGTTCCCCATGTGCTGTTGTAAACTATGACCATCTTTTTGATTTGTAGAAGGCCAGCATTACTGACAGTAAAACTACAATAAAATGAAGCTGGAACATCTTTGTTCTATAATAATGGTCTGTTTATCAAAATATTATTTTGGAATTTCTCAGCTTCCCACTGAAATTTAAAAAGCTGTAGAAATAACTTAGCAATGACGGCATATCAGAAAAAAACAGCACGATATGGAAGTTCTTGACGTCTTGTCAAAGCGGTTCGTTCAAATGCTGAAGATGATGATGATGATGATGATGATGGTGATGATGATGATGATGATGATGGTGATTGTGATGGTGATGATGATGATGATGATGATGATGATGATGATGATGATTTTTATTGTGACAATGCCAAGGTAATTATTAGCATTAATAACACATTAGCATTACTTTCAATAACACTTCTCATATAAATTTTCACTTATACGTTATTTAAAAAGACAAAAGATTTCCTAGATATTTTTGAGATAAATCCTTTTAAAATGTAGAAAATATAGACTTATTCTGAGATAATTCTAGAAATTGTATAATCGTATAATTTATATCAAGCGGAGTAGTATAAGTATATAATTACAGCAAACCGAATGGTATAATTCAAGTGGAGTATGTAAGTTAAAATGTACGATAAACACATTAGTATAATTAGAACCATACAGAATGATATTTGTACAGAGACAAGGAACAGTTATACTCACGTCAGTAGATTCGAGCAACGAGCAGTGAAATGTTCTGAGAGACTTACGGAGACTAGTATTAACAGCCTCTCTGTTGTACAGCTGTTTCTTGGTTGTCGCTGGTAGGAAAGAAAAGACGCAAATCAAATTATCATTTATTGATTGAGGTCTTTTGTTCAGAACATCTCAAACCTCATGTTCATTATGTATGATTGACCTGGGAAATCTGTTTAGCTACCTGGGATTGATTACTTCTGCAGACGTCATGTCGTATCCACTATCCAGAGGCGTAACTAGTAAAGACAGATGGGCCACGCTGTGGATGTACAGTTTGGAGACGACAATAATTTCTAACTGGAAATACTCCACTTTTGCTTTATGAGAAGTGCAACTGTTTACATTCCACAATTTCAAAAGTCAACAGTTTATAATTCCCCGATGGCTTCGTGAATCTTAGTTACTGCTTTGGTTTTGACCAATCGAGTTGGTATAGGAAAGTTCCATGACTTTACTCGTCGTGACTATATCGCTCAACAAATACGCACAGGACACTGAAGGTCATTACTCTTAAGCCGGCTGAGTCAGTCTGCCACATGGCTGTATATCTACATATGTTAAGTTTCTATACGTGGTTCTGTGAGTTTGTGTTAGGGCCCTGTGAGACCGTTACGACGGCTGATAAATTCGAGCAACGTGCCTGCCTCAAATATTGCATGAGGCCCGAAGAATCTGAGGCTGACATCCTCAGAATGTTTCTTCAGGATTTTGACGAACATTGTATAGATCTAGCACAGGTTTCTTCAGGACCTTGATGAACATTGTATAGATCTAGCACAGGTTTCTTCAGGATTTTGATGAACATTGTATAGATCTAGCACAGTTTTCTTCAGGACTTTGATGAACATTGTATAGATCTAGCACAGGTTTCTTCAGGATTTTGATGAACATTGTATAGATCTAGCACAGGTTTCTTCAGGACTTTGATGAACATTTTATAGATCTAGCACAGGTTTCTTCAGACTTTTGACGAACATTGTATAGATCTAGCACAGGTTTCTTCAGGATTTTGACGAACATTGTATAGATCTAGCACAGGTTTCTTCAGGATTTTGATGAACATTGTTAGATCTAGCACAGGTTTCTTCAGGATTTTGATGAACATTGTATAGATATAGCAATGGTTTCTTCAGGACTTTGATGAACATTGTATAGATCTAGCAGAGGTTTCTTCAGACTTTTGACGAACATTGTATAGATCTAGCACAGGTTTCTTCAAGATTTTGATAAACATTCTATAGATCTAACACAGGTTTCTTCAGACTTTTGAGGAACATTGTATAGATCTAGCACAGGTTTCTGAATGTTACGTGTACTTCTAGGACGGTCAAATGTCTGTTGAAGATGATGAATGTTCATATTGACCAAGCAGTAATACTCCAGATAATCTGAAAACTAATCATGAACTCGCCTTTGAGGATCGTTGTCGAAGAATCCATCAGCTCTCTCACATGGTTGGAATTAGTTATTAAGTCTGCCAGAGACTCTCAAGAAAACCTGAACTCACATCTGTCTGCTGTGAGTTTGTCCCTCTGTTTTAGCACTTATCAGACAATGCTGCGTCTTGACGTGTGCCTTGAGTTTAGTGAGAAGGCTAGGACAACCAAACTTTCATCTCTAAGATCATCATTCGCGATGGAATTTGAGTTGACGTAGTCCCTTGTTACTTCCCATCTACCTCAGAATGATATTAAAGCTGACAAGGAACAACGAAGACGCTTTAGATGAAATACAAACGTAATCGAAAGGATGTTTTGGAAGACCTTCAAGAAATGGACTTCCGACACGTTCTTGAGGCGTATAAGAGGTGCTGCAGGGGTCTATTTTGAAATAGGATGATGGTCAGATCTAAATAAGATCAGCCTGCCATTCTTTAGGACCTGTTTCATTACATTCGGGACATGCTCTGCTTTAGACATCATGATGTCCTTTTATGTTTTGACTAATATATATATAGTATGTTTTGATTTAGTATAGTAGTATGTGTTGATGGAGTATGTGTCCTATATGTTGATGTAGTGTGTGTAGTAGGTGTTAATATTATTTGTGTAATGTGTTGATGTAGTATGCGTAATGTACAGTATGTGTAATGATCATTCAACATCTACCTATCAAGATACCAAACAATATACCAGAAAATATAAAGAATATTCTGTTAAAAATTATTAACAATACTAAGTTGGCTGAAAGTTTCTAACACATGAAAACATTAACAGAGATAAGTGAGGAAAATTAAGATGATGACATCTATCACTCTTCAAAAAATAAAATTACTAATAATGCTGCAGATATGGACGGACAGAGCTAAATAAATATAGTTTTTTATCACTGACACAAAAAATAACAAATATATCCATATTACAAGAACTTAATATTGAAGAAGGCTGGTTAGCAAAGAAGATTAAATAGAGAAAACTTAAGTATTTTTGACATATTAAACGTCGTGAGAATTTGCAGAAGACAGTTTTGGAAGGATGCATAGTGGGAAAAAGAAAGATGATGTCAAAGGCGAAGATGGTTGCAAGATATAGTTGGTGATCTGCAAATAATTGCATCTTTCTTATAACCGACAGGCCTAAAAGAGAGCTAATAGATGGCAAGTTCCTCAAAGGGGCATGCAAATGACTGACAGACTGATTGATTGACAGTAGACTTAAAAAATGATCTTGATCATAAGCCTCTGGGTCATGACTTGTGGGGTTGGTAGGCTGTCCTTGTGAGGCAGTAAAGTAAGTCACGTGATATGCATCACTATCTTTCTCCATAGGTTTACGATCATAAATTTTCCTTATATTTTCTGTCTTCTTTTCATCTCATTATGTTCTCCACCTGTCCTTGAACTCTTCCTTATTTTTTCTACGTGTATCCTGTCTGTCGTCTTATGCTGTCTACCTGCCTCTTGTCTACTTGTCACTTGTCCATTTCCTTACGTTGTCTATCTGCCTCCTTCTGTTTTATATCTGTCTCATTACGTTGTCCACTTGTCATTTGTCCATCTCATTACGTTTTATATCTGTTTCTATCTGTTTTCTGTCCGTATCTTCCATTCGTCTCCATTGCCTATTACTCTTAAGATTTTTCCATGCTTGAAAATGTTCAATATAATCCTGATATCTTTTAGCGTCTAAAACATTTGATCCTAACATTTACAGTGTCTGAAACACTTTCTTTCACCGTCTACAGTTGTTTGAAACATATTTACTAATGGTATTTGCTCCATTATTTCTTTATTTTTCAGCTATTCAGTTCACTACAAGCGAATTATAATTCAGACATCCATGCCTAGTACGGCAAAAGTGGTTTTACTGAAGTTTACCATTTTTAACCATTGTCGAAACTTCTTCAACCCACGAGAAATCAATATCAAATATACATAGGTCATGTCTTTTGTTTTACCTGCACTTCTAGCAATTTAAGAGCAGCGTTTATTAAACTGAAAATCTTTTCAGAAATATTTTTATTATGCTCCTGCACAAGAGTTTGCAGACCAGGGTTAGCCTGATAAATAAATATTTCTCTGATCTGTGTACAGCCAAGATGGCGGACTGCCACAACACATTTAAGGTAGAAGACTGTCACAACATATTTAAGGTAGAAGACTATCACAATATATTTAACGTAGAAGACTATCACAACTTATATAAAGTAAAAGACTGTCACAACATATTTATGGTAGAAGACTATCACAACATATTTAAGGTAAAAGACTGTCACAACATATTTAAGGTAGAAGACTGTAACAACATATTTAAGATAGAAGATTGTCACAACATGTATAAGGTAAAAGACTGTCACAACATATTTAAGGTAGAAGACTATCACAACATATATAAGGTAAAAGACTGTCACAACATATTTAACATGACCAAATCTCTGTATAGCTTCAAGATAGCAGACTGTCACAACATATTTAACATGACCAAATCTCTGTACAGCTCCTTGATAGCAGACTATAACAATATATTTAACATAACCAGATCTCTCTACTTTGTATCGCTTTATGGTCATCACTCTACTCTGGAGAAAAATGGAAGTTCCCAAAGATTTCTAAGAAACAACATTCATAAATATAAAGTTTTCTTTTTCTTGTCAAATAATAAAAGTTTCTCGGACATTAAAATTGTTCCTGTAACAACTGCCCGAGAACCGCTGGTTGGAAAACGACAGAATACGTTGTGTTCATCCTTTTATGCCTGAGACAATATGGCTGACAACTGGTAGCTGTAGAGTTGTTTTCACAAGAAACCATCTGTTACCAAACAAAGTAGGTTATCTGAAAGATCGCCATCTGTCCCTTCTTTTACATCCTCATGTAGAACAATGAAACAAAAGATATTTTTTTCGTGATCTGACATAGCCAAGGTCTTGTTTTATTATGCATAATCGCAAACAATGCATAAAGTGTACGCACAAACTAATGCACTATTAGATCTCAGTGTTAGATCTCTTCTCGAGGAAGACTAAACAGAGACGAAATAATAAGATGGAGGTATGAACCGTCCATAACTGAGATAAAACGCTGTGATACATTCATCTTAAGACAACCGAGTTCGTATGTGAGACAAGTTGCAGATCTTTATGTCTGGAGTCGTAAATAAAGAGAACGGAAACTATTAATCTGTGTTAATAATCGTATCTTCAACACATTCTACTTTACTGCGTTTTTATCTATCTATCTATCTATCTATCTATCTATCTATCTATCTATCTATCTATCTATCTGTCTATCTATCTATCTATCTATCTATCTATCTATCTATCTATCTATCTATCTATCTATCTATCTATCTGTCTGTCTCTCTGTCTGTCTATGCATCTATCTATCTATCTATCTATCTATCTATCTATCTATCTATCTATCTAACTATCTATCTATCTATCTATCTATCTATCTATATCTATCTATCTATCTATGGAGAGAGACAGACAGACAGACAGACAGATAGACATACAGAAAGAGAGCATAAAATCTTACTTTCATATTATTTGTTCTTCTCGATTTCTCTCTCTCCCTATCTGTCTCTCTCTCTCTCTCTCTCTCTGGCCCGTGCCAAACAGGGGTTGGTCGTCACTGACTTCCACAACCGTCTATCCTCTGCTATAAGATATGTTTTAGACCATGCTCTATGCCACTCTTTTAATCGGTCAAGTATCTTGTTTCTTTGTTTTCCTCTGTCCCCTTTTCTCTCCAGATTTCCTGTTGTCACTAGATATTCCACTTTACCTCTTCTTAAAACATCTCCTACGAATCTGGTCTGTCGTGGTCTGAATTTTGAAATAATTTCTCATTTGCCAAGTTTTTGTTAGAACCTCTTCGGTTGATTTCTTGGCTGTCCGTGGTATTCTCATCATTTTTCTTAAGAACCAAATCTCCCCTACTTTCAGTAGATCTTCAGTGCTCTTTGCTAACCTCCATATTTCCCATCCATATAATAACACGGGTTGGATATTACACTGAATAATTTTCTTTCTTGTGGTCATAGACAGAACTTTATTACACAGTATGTTTTTCATTTTCTTTAATACTGACTTGAGCTGGGTTAGTCTGCTCTTTATTTCAGTTTCACATCTTCTGTCTTGTGTTATTATTGTTCCTAAATTCTTGAACGTGTCCACTTGCTTTAATTCTGTACCGTTTACTTTGATGCAGCATTTTGCGATGTTTCTTTTTAGGATATGATGAAGACATCTTTCTTCTTAGTATTTAAATTAAGTCCTTTCTCCTCACCTTTTTGTTCCAGGATTTTATCTAGCAAGGCTTGTAGTTCTTCTTCTCTTTGGGCTATCAGTACCGTGTCGCCTGCATATCTTAGATTGTTTAGGTTGTATTCACCCACTGCTGTTCCAGGCATGTTTCCAGTGTTTCTCATAATCTTTTCGGTATAGAGGGAGAAAAGGTCATGAGATATAACGCATCCTTGCAGTATTTCAACTTTTATGTTCTGATACTTTTGATTTCATCTTAGAAATTTGGCAATGTTGTCTTTTATATCTACTTCAAGACATAAATCATCTTCAGTGGCTACATATTTCCAAACTATTCTTGTGACTCGCGTGTTAGTACGAGGGAGTGCTGACATGTAAGAGACCTTGAACAATGGTTCAGTTATTTCTTGTCACACGTTTTGATGTAGCTGCCGTGAACATATAATATACATTTAATTTGGAGTTTTGTTGTCGCTGTCATGAACATATAATATACATGTAATGATGAGTTTTGTTGTCGCTGCCATGAACATATAATATACATGTAATGCTGAGATTTGTTGTCGCTGCCATGAACATATAGTATACATGTAATGTTGAGTTTTGTTGTCGCTGCCATGAACATATAGTATACATGTAATGTTGAGTTTTGTTGTCGCTGCCATGAACATGTAGTATACATGTAATGCTGAGATTTGTTGTCGCTGCCATGAACATATAGTATACATGTAATGTTGAGATTTGTTGTCGCTGCCATGAACATATAGTATATATGTAATGTTGAGATTTGTTGTCGCTGCCATGAACATATAGTATACATGTAATGTTGAGATTTGATGTGATGATTATTACAGTTGTTCGGAGGGACATCTTTGTATGTTCTAATGTTCATGGTAAATGTTGTTATGAGGTCCCTCACTCTCCATGGCAATGTTTTACTTGTGTGTGGTGTTAATATTCAATGCATTGCTGAATATATATGTATATGATAGGTCTTTTTATGACAACGAAGATGATATGAGTGAGGATTCTTGACTTGTATATTCCTGTCTCAAAATACCAATATAACTATCTACGAAATTATAATAAGAGTAGTCGTCATACATGGACCACAAACGTAGAGTACAAAAAAGAAAGATGAACAACAATTGCAGATCTTTGAGAACAAGATCTAAGAAGAATCTTGGGTCCATAAAGGATACCAACAGTGAAGAATGAAGAGGTAGAAAGTACACTGAACTGAACAACTTATTTAAATCAAAACGAATTATAAATGTCTTGAAATTGAACAGAATATGCTGGCTGGAGCGTGTAAAAAGAATGAAAGAGAACAGACAAACGAAAATGATGTATGAACAAGAGATGAGGGAAACAAGAAAAAGGGGTAGACCAAGACAGAGATGGAAATAAAACATAAGAAGATATAAAATAAATTGATAGAAGAAGAAGAAGAAGAAGAAGGAGAAGAAGAAGAAGAAGAAAAGGAATAAGAATATATTCTAGGTATTCATTTGTCTTGCGGTCCTTATGTGTTGAATTTGATCTGAACCGTTATTGGTAATTGTGTGTCCACATAGTGAGTGTCTTTATAGAAGAATATGTTCAAGTCTATGAGACATAAGTTCAAGAGACTGTTATGGCAATATTTTGAGACACACAGTCAAATATTGTCTTTCTTATGTGAAATTACACCACAGATGTGACATAATGATTAACTTGAGGGTTTCTACTGGAGGCAAAACCTCTGCTTAAAAGCTGGAATATGATGTATGATCAATGAAAGGTGACTCGTGCAAAACTTTTGAATGAAATGGAATTATTATTTGATTAATTCCCTTGAATAGTACTGACTGTTCAGTGGAGAAAATTCGGCATGTACCGGGCGTGTAGCCCATGTTTCTCTAGAAGGTCCAGTCCGTGGAAATGTTAGACACGTGATTAAAATTTCCACCACTTCAGACTTAGGTTTATTAGAGATAGGACATATCGTTTTCGTTGGTAACGTAACAGTAGAATTAATGACTGTCAGCGTAATTATAATGTTTGTGATAAGAGTAGTTGTGTTAGAAATAGTGTGGTAATTCATTTAGTATCCTGTGGCGGTTTATCTTCATGTGACAAGCAGGCTGTCTAGAGTTTCTTGTATTCTGATCAGTTTGAGGTGTAACATCGCATATGTTCACTAACTTGAATTCATCAGTCAACATCATCATCATGTGGCGTTAAGTAAATTTATTTGTGTGATCGGCAAATGGACACTTTGAGTCGATCGATTTGGCGTTATTGTTGGAAGAATCTTGGGTTGCAAGTTGAGAAACAGACTAGGATGTATGTATAAATACCCCAAAAGTCTGAAGTACCATGGAGTAGTGATGATTGATGCTTATGAATACATAGAATATTAATTCAAAATATATAAGATAAAACATAGACGACCTAAGGAAATAAGTACCATCATCAGTCTTAATCAGTCGTCAGAGAGAGAGGAGAGAGAGAGAGAGAGAGAGAGAGAGAAACGTTGACATCTTGATGATGTCGTAATAAACTTATTTTGTTAGCTCTTTTACACATTGAAAAATTTGTTTTATATTTGGTATGAGAGATGATGAGAAAGTAGAGTAGACATACTATCTATAAGTTGGTATGAGAGATAATCAGAAAGTAGAGTAGACATAATATCTATAAGTTGGTATGAGAGATGATGAGACAGTAGAGTAGACATAATATCTATAGATTGGTATGAGAGACATCGTTGATGATCTGGAAATGGATGCAACAGCAGCAGGCCATCTTGCTCACAACTGAGAGGCCTACAGGAGTGCTGTTTGGGAGGCAAAGTTCCGCAAGGGACATGCAAATGAATGAATGAATTGTATGAGAGATGATAAGAAAGTAGAGTAGACATAATATATATAGAGATTGGTATGAGAGATGATAAGAAAGTAGAGTAGACATAATATATATAGATTGGTATGAGAGATGATAAGAAAGTAGAATAGACATAATATATATAGATTGGTATGAGAGATGATAAGAAAGTAGAGTAGACATAATATCTATAGGTTGAAACTTTTGGCTAACAGGGATCAGAGAACAGGGATGGCTGTGGTCAGATTTTGTTTCAAAATTAGGATTGCGGATCACAATTTGTACCATAGGGAGAATTTTAATTACTTAATTATCACTCCCATAAGTCCCTCATTCCCCTCACTCTGTCCATTACATCCTATCTGTTGTCTGTTGTCTGTCTCAACGTAAAAAATCCGACATTTTCTTCATAAGAACTGCAGTATAACTGTGATAGTAAATACTGTTGAACTGATACTAACAGAGTTAGACCGAGGTGTATAATGTTGGTGTACGAAAAGAAATAGGATGAAGAATGAAGAGATGTTAGCAATAAGGAGCGATAGCAATCAAAATGTGTATGAAAGACAAAACAGAATATTTCAGCAAAATTGCCTTTATCAAAGACAACAAGAAGGACAAAACAAGTAAATAAAAACGCACAAAGAGACTAATCTTCGACAAATTAGAGCATGACATGGTCGGCGTGTTCAGTATTAAACCCATGTGAGTCTTGGAGGTTGAACTCGCTTGTAGACATCTTAATTCTTTGAAGTAATTCGCATAAATTATAGAAGCCCTTGTCTGCAATTATTAATCATTTAACTTTCTGTAGATTTGCACTTGTAGTTAAAAATCCACAGTCAGTTACCTAATATCATTCCATGGCAGTGATCTCTGCAGTATCTCTTCCCAAGCCGTCCACATCATATCATGCTATGTCACTGCTCTCTCCTCTATGTAGTATCTCTTACCAAGCTGTCCTCATCATATCATGCTATATCACTGCTCTCTCCTCTCTGTAGTATCTGTTCTCAAGCCGTCCGCCATATATCATCCTATGTCACTGCTCTCTCCTCCCTGTAATATCTCTTCCCAAGCTGTCCACATCATATCATGCTATGTCACCACTCTCTGTAGTATCTACTGTCAAACTGTGGATCGTCTTGGCCAAGAGGAAAGAATTTTGGGTTGTTCAGCTGAGTTATGGCTCTCTGAATGTGTAATTCTATTTTCTAACAAACAGTGGCTCCACCCTGGCCTTCATTTTTGATGATGATATCTTGCCTGTGCTGAAGTTTTGAAAGTGTACGTTGCTCCCCATGGAGTCAAGATAGAGTGTCGTTCATGGAGATGGCGAAGCTTGCTAATTTCATGAAGGCTGTAATCAATGTAAAGGTCCAGATTTCTAGACACTCCTGAAAATGATGTCCTGTTTGATGGTTGTTGTGAGAACTGAGAGAAAGTTTGTCATAGGGAGTGGACTCAGATGTTCAAAGGTTCACATTCAAAATTAGACTCCGGTGCCATGGCATTCAGGACAGCCCCAAATATGCTCCGCCGCGTGCTGAAGCTTCCATCTTAGAGAATGTTTGCTAAGTCCCATCAAGTGTTCATTCTTTGCCATGTGTTTTCTGCCACACAGTTCAGATTTCCTACCAGCAGCCTTAATCTATCCTAGCTCCAGCAATCTCTTCACATTTACTTTGTTTTTCCATTCCCGATCTTCATTTATTTATTTATACCGGGACAGAGGTGATGACGTCTGAACTTTCAAGCACAGACTACGATGAAATGGACTGTAGCGTTAGCGGTTGGCCAGGAATAAGACGTCTAACAAGAAATGAAAATTCTAGCCATTCAATAACAACAATCTCTTGCTTATATCATCAGGATAGTTTCAACTCACATTGTTTACTTAAAAGTATGATTATCTTGTTAAAACGTCCATCAGTGAGCATTGTTATTTCAACTTCTATCAGTGAGCATTGTTATTTCATGTCTAGCAGACAGATTTTCTACCATGAATGCTGAATAAAACATTAGATGATCGTTCGGATTGAAGGCGTAGTAAAATATGAAAGAACTGCTTGTAAATAAAAAAGCTTTATCCAGTTATTATTACCAAGAGACAGATGTGTGGTAAAGATAGTAACAATATATACAAACAACATAAGAACATTCGAATGTTTTATAGGAACGATAATACAATATATATAAAACAACAGTCAGCGACTATGCATGTTTGTATATTTTATCTTTTCTTTCATTCAAGACTAACATAATCACTAACATAACGAGAAACATTGTCTCATTACAATCAAGGCAGGATTTATCAGGTGAAAAGCAACGTGTTTATTTCATACATAATGAACATCTGTTAACTTCTATAAAAACGTCGTTGCTTAATCTTCGGTCTCGTCACCCGATCACTTCCCTGTTTATATCAAAGATTAAAATATTCAACGATCAATTTTAGCACAAAGTACAAGTTATATATAAAAAATATGTCACAGTTTCTGTCTAGAAAAATTTCATAACAATCCTGCTAAAGATTCGCAAGTTACATTGTCACTGAGAGGAACGAGAAAACCTGTCTGTATGACAAGCCATGTCTTCTTCTTCTTTTAAGTTCCATGATATATTTATTTCATTTACAGATACATTGATCAGTCCTTTAGAGGTCACGTGTATGTTTCAAGTGTAGAGATTGGGTCCCTGTTAGTTTACTTTTCACGGGCCATTGTTCCACTTTCCTCCATGTTTGTGCCATATCTAATACGAGGCCATTTCTTTTGTTTCGGCAAGATTTGCATTGTCTGTGTTCTTGCTTACACTTACGAAATTATAACTTTTAATGTGTTGTCTGGGTGTTGTAACTATCAAACAGAGTTACCTTAATCAGTTGGTGAAGTTTTAAATACCTTTATTTATAAAACATGGCAGCAATAATAATGGAAGCTAGTAAATTCAAAACTTTGTTACCGGAAAATAAAACCTTTTCTAAGTTGAAGCTGCTTCCAATTTTAGTGAAAAGTGGATTGCTTTATACTTGTACTTTTTTCTCACTGATTATTCTTGTAATTTCAGTGAAAAGTGGATTGCTTTATAATTGTACTTTTTCTCGCTGATTCTCTTTGTAATTTCAGTGAAAATTGGATTGCTTTATACTTGTACTTTTTTCTCACTGATTCTCTTTGTAATTTCAGTGAAAAGTGGATTGCTTTATAATTGTACTTTTTCTCGCTGATTCTCTTTGTAATTTCAGTGAAAAGTGGATTGCTTTATAATTGTACTTTTTCTCGCTGATTCTCTTTGTAATTTCAGTGAAAAGTGGATTGCTTTATAATTGTACTTTTTCTCGCTGATTCTCTTTGTAATTTCAGTGAAAAGTGGATTGCTTTATAATTGTACTTTTTCTCGCTGATTCTCTTTGTAATTTCAGTGAAAAGTGGATTGCTTTATAATTGTACTTTTTCTCGCTGATTCTCTTTGTAATTTCAGTGAAAAGTGGATTGCTTTATACTTGGGCAGGGTTGAGGGATATGATCAGGTGTCTGGTGTCTGGATATCTAAGTCACTGGGACACTAATGTACGTGTGATATTTTGAGGCAACTGTGGTGGCTTCTAAATCTGCAATGTCCATTGTTAGGTGTAGGTCTGCTGGTATCTCTGTAGTTAATGAATGTCCCGTTGTTAGGACTGTGGTCTGCTAGTATCTCTGTAGTTGATGAATGTCCCGTTGTTAGGACTGTGGTCTGCTGGTATCTCTGTAGTTGATGAATGTCCCGTTGTTAGGACTGTGGTCTGCTAGTATCTCTGTAGTTGATGATGTCCCGTTGTTAGGACTGTGGTCTGCTGGTATCTCTGTAGTTGATGAATGTCCCGTTGTTAGGACTGTGGTCTGCTGGTATCTCTGTAGTTGATGAATGTCCCGTTGTTAGGACTGTGGTCTGCTGGTATCTCTGTAGTTGATGAATGTCCCGTTGTTAGGACTGTGGTCTGCTAGTATCTCTGTAGTTGATGAATGTCCCGTTGTTAGGACTGTGGTCTGCTAGTATCTCTGTAGTTGATGAATGTCCCGTTGTTAGGACTGTGGTCTGCTAGTATCTCTGTAGGTTATGAATGTCTTAATTGATTCTTTTTCATATTTGTTTTCAAGCTGGTGCTTTGCTGTGGATGATAGTTCTTTTTTCTTGATATGTTAATTGCTGGTTTATCTGTTTTACTTTGCTACCTGCCTTGTAGACAGCATTTGTTTTTCTGTTTTACTTTGTTACCTGCCTTGTAGACAGCATTTGTTTTTCTGTTTTACTTTGTTACCTGCCTTGTAGACAGCATTTGTTTTTCTGTTTTACTTTGCTGCCTGCCTTGTAGACAGCATTTGTTTTTCTGTTTTACTTTGTTACCTGCCTTGTAGACAGCATTTGTTTTTCTGTTTTACTTTGTTACCTGCCTTGTAGACAGCATTTGTTTTTCTGTTTTACTTTGCTGCCTGCCTTGTAGACAGCATTGTTTTTCTGTTTTACTTTGTTACCTGCCTTGTAGACAACATTTGTTTTTCTGTTTTACTTTGCTACCTGCCTTGTAGACAGCATTTGTTTTTCTGTTTTACTTTGTTACCTGCCTTGTAGACAGCATTTGTTTTTCTGTTTTACTTTGTTACCTGCCTTGTAGACAGCATTTGTTTTTCTGTTTTACTTTGCTGCCTGCCTTGTAGACAGCATTTGTTTTTCTGTTTTACTTTGTTACCTGCCTTGTAGACAGCATTTGTTTTTCTGTTTTACTTTGTTACCTGCCTTGTAGACAGCATTTGTTTTTCTGTTTTACTTTGCTGCCTGCCTTGTAGACAGCATTTGTTTTTCTGTTTTACTTTGTTACCTGCCTTGTAGACAACATTTGTTTTTCTGTTTTACTTTGTTACCTGCCTTGTAGACAGCATTTGTTTTTCTGTTTTACTTTGTTACCTGCCTTGTAGACAGCATTTGTTTTTCTGTTTTACTTTGCTACCTGCCTTGTAGACAGCATTTGTTTTTCTGTTTTACTTTGCTGCCTGCCTTGTAGACAGCATTTGTTTTTCTGTTTTACTTTGCTGCCTGCATTGGAGACGGCATTTGCTATTCCATGTGTATTTATCCATGAGTGTGAAGAAAGCCAATGTAGAAGTAGTGGAGTTTTGGAATTTGTTTAGTTGTGATACAATTTTCTGTGTTGTGCATCATTTTTATTTGTTTCTTGTATTTCTTCTAGTATGACTCTGCAGTCAGTGAAGCAAACAGTTTGATGGATTGTTTGTTTCTGTGCATATTCTCAAGGCTTTTTAAGAGCTGGTATTCTCGCTGTGAAGTTTGATGAATTTATTCCTGGTGCCAGTTCTTGTTTGCTGGTTTTCCATTTGAGAATCTGATGAAGATGCCAGCTCCTCCATTTCTAGCGGCCCCTTCTGCAGATACATACGTATAAATGTGTCTATCCTGTGTGGCCATACTTGCACTCTATCATTTCCAAGACCGAATCTCCTGGTTTTGTGTGCTGGCTTCCCGCTGTTAATCCAGACATTCTCGTGTTGTCTCTCTATCTGGATGTGTCGCTGGCAGTGAGTTGCCTCCTCACAGATAGACAGGGCTTCAATATCTTCAGAGTCAGTGAGGAGCAGGTCTTTGTGCATTAATAACTTTGTAGGTGTTAAGTAATAAAGCTGCTCCTACTTTTTTTCCATAGTTTATACGTCTTTATGTACTGAGTGGAGTTTGAGGGATGTGTGAAGGAAGCAAGAAGCAGCAGTTCGAGTTGAAAATAGAATTGGAAAATACCAACCTATAAAACAAGGGGTGCGACAAGGATGTCTCCAGACCTTTTTTCTCTGTACAGCGAGAATATTCTAAGAACAATCATCACAGAACCAGGCATAAAAATTGGAGGATACAATATTAACAACCTTCGGTATCCTGACGACACAGTACTGATAGCGGAGAACCAACAAGACCTGCAAAATCTCTTGGATAAAGTCGCCAAAGAAAGTGAACAGAAAGGCCTTACTTTGAACATCAAAAAGACAGAGACTATGGTTATATCTAAGAAACAGAATCCACCAGCATGCAGTATTCAATTAAACGGAACCATTCTAAAGCAGGTGCAGAAATTCAAATACCTTGGAGCAGTAATAACTTCAGATGGGAAATGCAGAACAGAAATTAGGAACACAATAGATCAAGCAAAGACTGCATTTCAGAGAATGAGAAACATATTAGCTAACACATCTTTATCAATGAATGTTAGAAAACAAGTCCTAAAATGCTATATTGAACCTATCTTGTTATATGGAAGTGAATCATGGACAATAGGCAAGTCTGCACAAATATCATTGGAAGCAGCAGAAATGTGGTTTATTAGAAGAATGTTGCGAATCCCCTGGACAGCAAAAATAACCAATGAAGAATGTATGAGAAGAGCTGGAGAGACAAAAACCCTTGTCGAAAAGATAAGAGAGAAACAATGTACTTTCATAGGACATGCAATGAGAAGAGGGGGCATTGAAAATATTATAACAACAGGAAAAATAGAAGAAAGAAGATCAAGAGGAAGACCAAGAGAAATGATACTGGACAGTCTGACGGGATGGTGTGAGAGGAGATCACCAACTGAACTGATGGCCTGCATGAAGGATCGGGTACTCTGGAGAAGCATAATAGCCAACGCCAGTCGGCACAGCACCTGATGATGATGATGATGATGATGATGAAGATGTGAAGGAAGCTGCTTCTGTTAATTCTATTTTGGTGGATTTGTTTTAATTTTTGCTACAGAGGATGTTTGTGAATGAGTAGCAGCTTTTCTCTGTAGGTAAGTATTTTCTCTTCCTGTCTGACGTCCAGGAAGGGGATGTTGGAGTAGGCCTCCTCCACTTTTGCTATTGGGCTAATCTTTAATCTTCCGCTGATCAGTCTGAGTGGTGCACTTTGCAGTTTTGTTAGGAGATCTCTGTTGGTCTTTCTTGCTCTGGCCCATTCCATATTCTAGTGTTGGTCTAACTGTTCTGCATAGACATGTTTAAGAATGTTGATGGTGGCCTCACTCCCCCCAGTTTGTGCCAGCTAGTTTGTTCTAGTCTTAACGCCCAGTTTCTTGTTTGGTTTTGTTCCAGTCACCGAGAGATGTGGCTTCCAGGTTTTTGTTCAGCCACAAAACAGGTTTAATCATCATCATAGTGCAGGTCTTTTCCTTATACTTGCAGGCTTACTCTTTCATCCTTTGTGAGCAGGAAGCATGTGACTGTTGTTGTCTTAGAGGAGGTCATTTGAACTCTCCAGTTTGAGCCCAGGAGTCAGTGATGTTGCCTGCATTGTATTGTTAGTGTTGTTAGTTAGGAGAACTTCAAAGTGCGAAGTCATCAGCATGTAGGGCTTTGGTAATGTGTGTCTTGGGAGGTTTTCTGCAATGTCATTGATGAATATCACCCCTACTGGAGGCTGACCACTGAGAGCGCCATCTAGTTTTACTCTGGTTGTGCGGTAACGAAGGAAGTCTCACATCCGCCGTACATTCTTCCTTCACCTTTGTTTTTTTAGCAGCTTTAGGAGAGGCCCTTCCTTCCATACATATAAAAGGCCTTGGTGTGATGTACAAAGACTGGCGGTATTTTTTCCTTCTTCTGGAAGGCTTCTTATATTTCCTGGATCTGGTACACCAGCTGGTCATCGGTGCTGTGGTTTTTCCTAAAGTCTGTTTGCGAGCTGTCAAGGAGGTTGCCTTTTTTCTCTAGCTGTTTTAGACGCCTTGAATTCACCTTAATGTCCTTGATCTGGTCCATGTAGCTGAGAAGACTAGTTGCTTGATGACTGGTCTCCTTTTGTTCTGTCTGTTTGCTTCTTTCTGATCAGGATCATGGTCTCCCCCCGCTGAAGTGGGATCTTCTGGGTTGTCTTATGTATTATTTGGAGAAGTGGAATCTGGCTTTATGTCCTAAGTGTTTTATTATTTCGTTGATGATCCTGTCCTTGCCTGGAGCTTTCTTATTTTTTAATGTGTCTATGACCTCGTTTAGTTCGGAGCTGAAGAAGGAAGGATATTGTCATTTTGGCCGGGGGTATTTGGCTCTTCAAACTTTAACAGATTTATTAACTTCGCTGATACGGTGTTTAGAGAGTGCTTTCCTCCTTGTAGAGTCTGGCCAGGTAGTTGCAGCTTTATTCCTTGTACAGAATGTGATGTTTATGTTTTAAAAGGATCACTGAAGTGTGTTTGATTGCTATTTTCTTCAAGGGGTCATTGAAGCATGTTTGATTGCTGTTTCGTTGTTTAGGTTTCTAAGCAGCTACCATAATGTGTTAGTTTCTTTGGCCATGTTAACACTTCTTGTCTTTTGGAATAAATATTTCTGCATTTCCCATTTCAACAGTTCACTGACCGCTTCTTTGATGCTGTTGAGTCTCTGTACCTTGTTGGGCTTTCCTCTTCATGCTTTGTTCATCCCACTGTCTCATTTATCTAGAGTGTCACTCAAGTGTAGTTGGTAGTTTTGGCTTTTCCCTCGGGGTCTGACTTTTTTACTGCTTGTATCATTGCTACAGTGAGAGTGGCAGTGCTTGCTTTATGTATGTTGTCTTGTTATGTTCTGGCACAGCTGTTCATGTTTTCCCTGGAACAAACGCCAGTTTGCTTTTCTGATGTTCCTGCTTGGGAGCGTATGTGTTTTTCCCTGGTTTTCTGTTAGGGTGATCACATGCATGATTAGGACTACTCACTGTTATGCTTGTTTCACTGTGTACGTCGTCTGTGGCCATCGCAAGGTCAGGAGTACCTGCAGTTTTCCGGGCTCTAGAAAAAATATGTTAGTCTCTCCTCCGGCTGATTTATGAGGATGAGCTCATTTTGTATCATGCAGTCATCTAGTTGTTCGCCATTGTTGTCTGTGGTTTCATTCGCTTTGACGTGTGGGCATTTTCATTTAAAAACTTCTTCCTGACATTGTTTTCTGTCACTTATGCTTTCTTCTGTTCCTCATTATTGCTTACTGGACTGTTGTTTCTTACCTTTTAATATCTTCATTTGATATTGCTAACTGGGTGTGAAAATTCGTTCATGGAATTTCATGGAACTGAATCATGGTCATTCATTAAAACTTTTGTGTAGCATTTCTGTATACATTTCATGCTTACAGCATGTTTCTTAAAAGGTATTATTTATTTTCTTGCATCTTATATTCCCCGACCAGAGGAGAGTGTCCAATGATATACGTGTATGATACAGATGCTTTAACTGATGATAAAATCTAGAGAAGAACAGTCACCAACATTTAAGAACATATATATATATATATATATAATATATATATATATATGTAGGATATATAATTAATACACTTTCCATTCGATAAATTATAATCCTGCATTTAATAAATACTATAGATAAAGTGTTATAATTTATTCCATGTGTATAAACGAGGAAATATTGTGACAGAATGTTTTGTTCATTTAACTTTGATGGAAATAACAGAATGTCATGTAACAGCTATTAAAGTTATGTTTTAATGTCAGTATATATATATATAATATATATATATATATATATATATGTAGGATATATAATTAATACACTTTCCATTCGATAAATTATAATCCTGCATTTAATAAATACTATAGATAAAGTGTTATAATTTATTCCATGTGTATAAACGAGGAAATATTGTGACAGAATGTTTTGTTCATTTAACTTTGATGGAAATAACAGAATGTCATGTAACAGCTATTAAAGTTATGTTTTAATGTCAGTATATATATATATATATATATATATATATATATATATATATATCCCGTGTGGTACCCGGGATCTACAAAGAATAGGACCACTGTACCCTACCATGCATGATCGTAAAAGGCGACTAAGGAGGGTTCAGCATAGGGCCAGCAACCCTATCTGGTAAAAAACTATCAGACTGCTACAGAAACAGAAGCAAGGGAAAAAGCAAATGCAGGTTGTGGATGAAAGCCAGCCACTGGAAGTCCCCAGCCCGACTGCAGACCTCCTGGAACCTAAACAAAAGATGCAAATAGGCAGCTGGAATGTAAGAACACTAAACCAGACTGGAAAACTAGCACAAACCATCAAGGAAATGCACAGATACAAACTAGACATACTAGGAATACAAGAAGCAAGATGGACAGGACAAGGCAGAAGGAAATTAACAACACAGCACACAGAAGATACAATAATATGGTCAGGTAAAGAAGATCTTCATGAAGGAGGAGTAGCATTGATTATAACAAAAGAAGCATCAAGAGCATTGCTGAAATGGACACCAATAAATGAGAGATTATTATATGCACGGTTCAACTCAAGATTCACGAAGCTGTCTGTTATAGTTTGTTATGCACCAACAGAAGCAGCTGAAGAGGAATTAAAAGAA
Organism: Achatina immaculata; assembly: GCA_009760885.1. Lineage (NCBI taxonomy): Eukaryota > Metazoa > Mollusca > Gastropoda > Stylommatophora > Achatinidae > Lissachatina > Lissachatina immaculata. The sequence goes on along the minus strand of CM019709.1, from coordinate 29,407,578 downwards.
GATTTTTACAACAGCCTCCAAGCCACAGTAGAAACAATACCCAAGCATGATATGCTACTCATCTTGGGCGACTTCAATGCAAAAGTAGGTGAAGGAAATGAAGATAGAAGAAGAATCATTGGAAGAGAAGGAATCGGAGAAATAAATGAAAATGGAGAAAGACTGTGCAGTTTCTGTGAAGAAAACA
>CM019709.1:29396549-29407291 GCA_009760885.1 Achatina immaculata | reverse complement strand
TGGGAAGTGATAGCGGACCTTCCAGAAAGAAGAGAATACCCGACTGCCATCAAGAACACAGGAATGCGACCGACATTGTAGTGTACTCCACAGAAAAACCGGAATTAATAATAATCGAGCTTACGGTCCCATACGAAACTAGAATAGAGGAACCATGATCTGGTCAAGCAACTGAGGCAGGGGGCAGGAATCAGGGCAAAAGTGATAGCTGTAGAAGTGGGAGCAAGAGGATTCGTAGCAATATCACCATATGACCTTTGTAAGCAACTGGGCATTAAGGGACAAGCAAGAGCAAGGGCATTGAGAAGCCTTTCAGAAACAGCAGAAAAGGCCTCATGCTGGGTATGGAGTATGCGAAACAGGCATTGGGAACATGAGTAATTTCATTTGCCACAACCAATACCAGTCCTCCGTAGCTAAGTCGCTAAAGACGCACTTCAAAAAAAGTGCAGTGGCAACTGGAAGATCATGGGTTCAGTCCGGGGACCGAAAAAAGCAACAACTCACAAGACCTCTGGGAGTCATGACCCAGAGGGGCCTACCCCCCCCCCCCCCTTAGAGTGTCAGGAGTTTAAAGGGCCGAAACATATGTCTGAGGGCGGTACTTCCTCTGATGATCTGAAGGAGTTGTGTTGTTGTTCCGCTCTCTACGGCAGAGAGTTTCCTGCACTATCTATCTATCTATCTATCTATCTATCTATCTATGGAGAGAGAGAGACAGACAGACAGACAGACATACAGAAATGACACTCTTTTAGTCCTACGAACCTGGTTGTCGTGGCCTGAATTTTGAAATAATTTCTCTTTTGCCAAGTTTCTGTTAGAACCTCTTCGGTTGTTTTCTTGGGTGTCCATGGTATTCTCATCATTTTTCTTAGGGACCACATCTCCCCTACTTTCAGTAGATCTTCAGAGCTCTTTGCTAACCTCCATATTTCACATCCATATAATAACACGGGTTCGATATTACACAGAATAATTTTCTTTCTGGTGGTCATCAACAGAGCTTTATTACACAGCGTGTTTTTCATTTTCTTTAATACTGTCTTGACCTGGTTTATTCTGCTCTTTACTTCAGTTACGCATCTTCTGTCTTCTGTTATTATTGTTCCTAAATTCTTGAATTTCTCCAAATGCTTTAATTCTGTGTCGTTTACTTTGATGCAGCATTTTGCTGATGTTTCTGTTTTTTTATATGATTAAGACCTCTTTCTTCTTAGTATTTAAACTAAGTCCTTTTTCCTCGCCTTCTTGTTCCAGGATTTTATCTAGCAAGGCTTGTAGTTCTTCTCTTTGGGCTATCAGTACAGTGTCGTCTGCATATCTTAGATTGTTTAGGTTGTATCCACCCACACTGTTCCAGGCATGGTTTCAATGTTTCTCATAATCCTTTCGCTATAGAGGGAGAAAAGATCAGGGGATATAACGCATCCTTGCAGCACTGCTACTTTTATGTTCTGATACATTTGTTTTCATCTTAGAAATTTGGCAATGTTGTCTTTTATATCTACTTCAACATACACATCATCTTCCGTGGCTATTAATGATATATTTTCCAACTATTCTTGTGACTCAAGTGTTCGTACGAAGGAGTGCTGAAATATAAGAGACATTGAACAGTGGTTCAGTTATTTCTTGCAGCACGTTGTGATGTCGCTGCCATGAACATATATGTATATGATAAGTCTTTTTATGACAACAAAGGTGATATGAGTGAGAATTATTGACTTGTATATTCTTCTATATCCCTGTCCCCAAAGAACAAAATAACAATCTACAAAACTATAATAAGACCAGCCGTCATGTATGCATCAGAAACGTGGAGTACAACAAAGAAAAATAAACAACAATTGCAGATCTTTGAGAACAAGATCCTAAGAAGAATCTTTGAGCCCATAAAGGATACCAACAGCGGAGAATGGAGAGCTAGAAAGAACACTGAACTGAACAGCTTATTTAAATCCCAACGAATTATAAATGTCTTGAACCTGAACAGACTACGCTGGCTCGGACACGTAGAAAGAGTGGTAGAGAACAGACTAACGAAAATTATGTACACACAAGAGATGAGGGAAACAAGACCAAGGAGTAGACCAAGACAGAGATGGAAAGACAGCATAGACGAGGAAATAAAAGAAATTGGCGTCACTGACAGAAGAGAGAAGTTTAGGGGTAGAGAGGGATGGAGGCGAACTTTATCTGCAGCAATGAGCTTTAATAGCTCGGAACGCTGAAGATGAAGAGGAAGAGGAAGAAGAAGATATTCTAGGTTTAGTGATGCATTGCTATGTTATATATATTCATATGTTTTGTGGTCCTTATGTGTTGAATGTGATCTGAACCGTTGTTGTTAATTGTGTGTGCTCATAGTGAGTGTCTTTATAGAAGAATATTTTCAAATATGTGAGACATAAGTTCAAGAGACTGGTCTGGCAATATTCTGAGACACATAGTCAAATATTGTCTTTGGTATGTGAAATTACACCACAGCTTTGACATACTGATTAGCTTGAGGGTTCAACTGGAGCAAAGACCCTGCTTAAAAGCAGGAATGTGTTTTCTGATCAAAGAAAGGTGACTCGTGCAAAAAATTTGAATTGAAATTATTATTGTTTGATTATTTCCCTTGAATAGTATTGATTGTTCAGTGGAGAAAATTCGGCATGTACCGGGCGTGTAGCCCATGTTTTTCTAGAAGGTCCAGTTCTTGGAAATGTTAGACACGTGATTAAAATTTCCACCAGTTCAGACTTAGGTTTATTAGAGATAGGACATATCGTTTACGTTGGTAACGTAACAGTAGAACTAATGATTGTCAGCGTAATTATAATGTTTGTGACAAGAGTAGCTGTGTTAGAAATAGTGTGATAATTCATTTGTATCCTGTGCGTACTAAACAATCAGTCTCATGGTTGATCAGGAAAAGGAGATGGACATATGTTGGTCATTTGATGAGAAGAAATGATCAGAGAATGCCAAAACAAACTATCAAGTGGAACACAACAGGCAGAAGAAAAAGAGGCAGACCGCGTAAAACTCTGAAGAGGATATTGTTAAGAAAGGCCAAATTAACAGGCATAAAATCACTTGATGAGGTTGAAAGACTTGGCAAAGACAGGAAAAATTGGCGACATGCAAGCCAATTGGATTTTCTTGTACGCTGATCAGTATAGCAGTATGCTCTTGGCTAGGGGTTATAACCAGGATTGGTATTTAGGAAATAATTAATAGAGTGAGTACCCTTGTTAAAAGGTAGGTTGGTTGAGACAATTGAGCAGGGGTCTTATGATAAGCGTGCAGCATGGAGAAAACTGAGTGGGTAGGGATAGTATAAATACCACTCATGATTAGTCACAGGGGAGCCTTACTTGTTTGTGTTGTAGGAAGAACCTTACTAGTTTGGTGTAGATGGAGTCTCAGTTTTGGAAGTTGCCTGCAGATAGATTAGGAGTTGATAGGTCTGTAGTTAGTTAGGGAGTCAAGATTGGAGTTCGGTTAGTTAGCTAGCGTTCGAAATTCGGTTGGTAGTTCTGTCAGCATTGGCTTCCCGACATCTTCTGCCGGAGAAGAAAAGGAATTTAGGTTAGGGAAAGAGTTGAGTTGCATTGGCTTCCTTTTTCTTCTTAGTATTTAAACTAAGTCTCTTTCTTCTTAGTATTTAAACTAAGTCTCTTTCTTCTTAGTATTTAAACTAAGTCCTTTCTCCTCACTTTTCTGTTCCAGGATGTTATCTAGCAAGGTTTGTAGTTCTTCTCTTTGGGCTATCAGTACCGTGTCGTCTGCATATTTTAGATTGTTTAGGTTGTTTCCACCCACTGCTGTTCCAGGCACGGTTTCAATGTTTCTCATAATCCTTTCTCTATCGAGGGAGAAAAGATCAGGATATATAAAGCATCCTTGCAAAACTGCTACTTTTATGTTCTGATACATTTGTTTTCATCTTAGAAGTTTGGCAATGTTGTATTTTATATCTGCTTCACCATACACATCATCTTCCGTGGCTATTAATGATGTATTTTCCAATTATTGTTGTGACTCACGTGTTCGTACGAGGGAGTGCTGAAATATAAGAGACATTGAACAGTGGTTCAGTTATTTCTTGCAGCACGTTTTGATGTCGCTGCCATGAACATATAGTATATATGTAATATTGAGATTTGATGTCGCTGCCATAAACATATAGTATACATGTAATGTTAAGATTTGTTGTCGCTGCATGAACATATAGTAGACATGTAATGTTGAGATTTGATGTCGCTGCCATGCACATATAGTATATATGTAATGTTGAGATTTGATGTCGCTGCCATAAACATATAGTATACATGTAATATTAAGATTTGTTGTCGTTACATGAACATATAGTATACATGTAATGTTGAGATTTGATGTTGCTGCCAAGAACATATAGTATACATGTAATGTTGAGATTTGTTGTTGCTGCCATGAACATATAGTATATATGTAATGTTGAGATTTGATGTCGCTGCCATGAACATATAGTATATATGTAATGTTGAGATTTGTTGTCGCTGCCATGAACATATAGTATACATGTAATGTTGAGATTTGATGTCGCTGCTATGACCATATAGTATACATGTAATGTTGAGATTTGATGTGATGATTATTACAGTTGCTCGGAGTGACATCTTTATATGTTCTAATGTTCATGGTATATGATGTTAAGAGGGTCCTCACTCTCTTTGACAATGCTTTACTTGTGTGTGGTGTTAATATTCAATGCATGGCTGAATATATATGTATATGATAAGTCTTTTTATGACAACAAAGGTGATATGAGTGAGAATTATTGACTTGTATATTCTTCTATATCCCTGTCCCCAAAGAACAAAATAACAATCTACAAAACTATAATAAGACCAGCCGTCATATATGCATCAGAAACGTGGAGTACAACAAAGAAAAATAAACAACAATTGCAGATCTTTGAGAACAAGATCCTAAGAAGAATCTTTGAGCCCATAAAGGATACCAACAGCGGAGAATGGAGAGCTAGAAAGAACACTGAACTGAACAGCTTATTTAAATCCCAACGAATTATAAATGTCTTGAACCTGAATAGACTACGCTGGCTGGGACATGTAGAAATAATGGTAGAGAACAGACAAACGAAAATTATGTACACACAAGAGATGAGGGAAACAAGACCAAGGAGTAGACAAAGACAGAGATGGAAAGACAGCATAGACGAGGAAATAAAAGAAATTGGCGTCACTGACAGAAGAGAGAAGTTTAGGGGTAGAGAGGGATGGAGGCGAACTTTATCTGCAGCAATGAGCTTTAATAGCTCGGAACGCTGAAGATGAAGAGGAAGAGGAAGAAGAAGATATTCTAGGTTTAGTGATGCATTGCTATGTTATATATATTCATATGTTTTGTGGTCCTTATGTGTTGAATGTGATCTGAACCGTTGTTGTTAATTGTGTGTGCTCATAGTGAGTGTCTTTATAGAAGAATATTTTCAAATATGTGAGACATAAGTTCAAGAGACTGGTCTGGCAATATTCTGAGACACATAGTCAAATATTGTCTTTGGTATGTGAAATTACACCAAGTCTCTTTCTTCTTAGTACTTAAACTAAGTCTCTTTCTTCTTAGTATTTAAACTAAGTCTGTTTCTTCTTAGTATTTAAACTAAGTCTCTTTCTTCTTAGTATTTAAACTAAGTCTCTTTCTTCTTAGTACTTAAACTAAGTCTCTTCTTCTTAGTATTTAAACTAAGTCTCTTTCTTCTTAGTATTTAAACTAAGTCTCTTTCTTCTTAGTATTTAAACTAAGTCTCTTTCTTCTTAGTATTTAAACTAAGTCTCTTTCTTCTTAGTATTTAAACTAAGTCTCTTTCTTCTTAGTATTTAAACTAAGTCTCTTTCTTCTTAGTATTTAAACTAAGTCTCTTTCTTCTTAGTATTTAAACTAAGTCTCTTTCTTCTTAGTATTTAAACTAAGTCTCTTTCTTCTTAGTATTTAAACTAAGTCTCTTTCTTCTTAGTATTTAAACTAAGTTCTTTCTCCTCACTTTTCTGTTCCAGGATGTTATCTAGCAAGGTTTGTAGTTCTTCTCTTTGGGCTATCAGTACCGTGTCGTCTGCATATTTTAGATTGTTTAGGTTGTTTCCACCCACTGCTGTTCCAGGCATGGTTTCAATGTTTCTCATAATCCTTTCTCTATCGAGGGAGAAAAGATCAGGATATATAAAGCATCCTTGCAGCACTGCTACTTTTATGTTCTGATACATTTGTTTTCATCTTAGAAGTTTGGCAATGTTGTATTTTATATCTGCTTCACCATACACATCATCTTCCGTGGCTATTAATGATGTATTTTCCAATTATTGTTGTGACTCACGTGTTCGTACGAGGGAGTGCTGAAATATAAGAGACATTGAACAGTGGTTCAGTTATTTCTTGCAGCACGTTTTGATGTCGCTGCCATGAACATATAGTATATATGTAATATTGAGATTTGATGTCGCTGCCATAAACATATAGTATACATGTAATGTTAAGATTTGTTGTCGCTGCATGAACATATAGTAGACATGTAATGTTGAGATTTGATGTCGCTGCCATAAACATATAGTATACATGTAATATTAAGATTTGTTGTCGTTACATGAACATATAGTATACATGTAATGTTGAGATTTGATGTTGCTGCCAAGAACATATATTATACATGTAATGTTGAGATTTGATGTCGCTGCTATGACCATATTGTATACATGTAATGTTGAGATTTGATGTGATGATTATTACAGTTGCTCGGAGTGACATCTTTATATGTTCTTAATGTTCATGGTATATGATGTTAAGAGGGTCCTCACTCTCTTTGACAATGCTTTACTTGTGTGTGGTGTTAATATTCAATGCATGGCTGAATATATATGTATATGATAAGTCTTTTTATGACAACAAAGGTGATATGAGTGAGAATTATTGACTTTTTATATTCTTCTATATCCCTGTCCCCAAAGAACAAAATAACAATCTACAAAACTATAATAAGACCAGCCGTCATGTATGGATCAGAAACGTGGAGTACAACAAAGAAAAATAAACAACAATTGCAGATCTTTGAGAACAAGATCCTAAGAAGAATCTTTGAGCCCATAAAGGATACCAACAGCGGAGAATGGAGAGCTAGAAAGAACACTGAACTGAACAGCTTATTTAAATCCCAACGAATTATAAATGTCTTGAACCTGAACAGACTACGCTGGCTGGGACATGTAGAAAGAATGGTAGAGAACAGACTAACGAAAATTATGTACACACAAGAGATGAAGGAAACAAGACCAAGGAGTAGACCAAGACAGAGATGGAAAGACAGCATAGACGAGGAAATAAAAGAAATTGGCGTCACTGACAGAAGAGAGAAGTTTAGGGGTAGAGAGGGATGGAGGCGAACTTTATCTGCAGCAATGAGCTTTAATAGCTCGGAACGCTGAAGATGAAGAGGAAGAGGAAGAAGAAGATATTCTAGGTTTAGTGATGCATTGCTATGTTATATATATTCATATGTTTTGTGGTCCTTATGTGTTGAATGTGATCTGAACCGTTGTTGTTAATTGTGTGTGCTCATAGTGAGTGTCTTTATAGAAGAATATTTTCAAATATGTGAGACATAAGTTCAAGAGAAGAAGGGAACCATTGTGAAAATACCAAAAAAGGGCAACCTTAGTGACTGTAACAACTGGAGAGGAGTAACCTTAATATCAGTTGTGTCAAAAGTATTTTGCAAGGTCATTTTGAATAGACTCAAAGATATAGTGGATACTGCAATGAGAGAAGAACAAGCAGGATTTCGAAAAGGGAGAAGCTGTCTCGACCAGATCTTTACTCTCAGAATAATTCTTGAAGAACATATTGAAAAGCAGAAACCATTAATACTGAATTTCATAGATTTTAAGAAGGCATTTGATAGCATACACAGAGATTCATTATGGAGAATTTTATGTCTATATGGAATACCATCTAAAATTGTCAACATCATTAAGGACTTATACAATGGATATGGTTGTGCAGTCAAGACAGAAGAAGGGATGAGTGAATGGTTCCAGATTGAAACAGGCGTGAAACAAGGATGTATACTGTCTCCTTTACTTTTTGGGATTACAATAGACTTCATAATGAAAAAATGCTGCACAGGTAACACAGGTATTGACTGGGTACATGGGACCCAACTAGAAGATCTTGATTTTGCTGATGACATAACTCTTATCAGTAATAATGTGAATTCCATGCAAGAAAAAACAGATAGCCTATCTTCACTGGCTAGCAAAATAGGACTTGAAATTAACAAGGACAAAACAAAAATAATGAAAATTCCCATCAATCAAAATGGAAAAATACACATAGAAGGGACAGATATTGAAGAAGTCAATCAATTTGCATACCTTGGCAGCTACATAGACCAGGATGGTGACACTAGAAAGGAAGTTAGGATCAGAATTGCAAAAGCAGCATCAATCTTCAAGAATCTTGAGAACATATGGAATTCAAAAGTTATAAGCACAAAAACCAAGTTAAGACTATTCAATTCAAATGTAATATCCACCCTCATTTATGCATGCGAAAGCTGGAAAACAACTAAAGAAATAGAAAAGAAATTAGACTCTTTTGAAAACAAATGCCTAAGGAAAATACTCGGCATCAAGTGGAATGAATTCAAGAACAATGCAGAGATAAGACAGATGACTGAACAACAACCAGTCTCACGGGTGATCAGGAAAAGGAGATGGACATATGTTGGCCACTTGATGAGAAGAAATGAGCAGAGATCCCAAAACAAGCTATCAAGTGGAACACAACAGGCCGAAGAAAAAGGGGCAGACCGCGTGAAACTCTGAAGAGAACATTATTAAGAGAGGCCAAGTTAACAGGCATAAAATCCTTTGATGAGGTTGAAAGACTCGCCGAAGACAGGAAAAATTGGCGAACTACTTTGCGAGCCCTATGTGACGTCTAACGGCACGGGAAGGATATAAGATATAAGATAAGATAAGTTCAAGAGACTGGTCTGGCAATATTCTGAGACACATAGTCAAATATTTTCTTTGGTATGTGAAATTACACCACAGCTTTGACATACTGATTAGCTTGAGGGTTTGTACTGGAGCAAAGACCCTGCTTAAAAGCAGGAATGTGTTTTCTGATCAAAGAGAGGTGACTCGTGCAAAAAATTTGAATTGAAATTATTATTGTTTGATTATTTCCCTTGAATAGTATTGATAGTTCAGTGGAGAAAATTCGGCATATACCGGGCGTGTAGCCCATGTTTTTCTAGAAGGTCCAGTTCTTGGAAATGTTAGACACGTGATTAAAATTTCCACCTGTTCAGACTTAGGTTTATTAGAGATAGGACATATCGTTTTCATTGGTAACGTAACAGTAGAACTAATGATTGTCAGCGTAATTATGTTTGTGACAAGAGTAGCTTTGTTAGAAATAGTGTGATAATTCATTTGTATCCTGTGCGTACTAAACAATCAGTCTCATGGTTGATCAGGAAAAGGAGATGGACATATGTTGGTCATTTGATGAGAAGAAATGATCAGAGAATGCCAAAACAAACTATCAAGTGGAACACAACAGAGAAAAAAAGGCAGACCGCGTAAAACTCTGAAGAGGATATTGTTAAGAAAGGCCAAATTAACAGGCATAAATTCACTTGATGAGGTTGAAAGACTTGGCAAAGACAGGCAAAATTGGCGACATGCAAGCCAATTGGATTTTCTTGTACGCTGATCAGTATAGCAGTATGCTCTTGGCTAGGGGTTATAACCAGGATTGGTATTTAGGAAATAATTAATAGAGTGAGTACCCTTGTTAAAAGGTAGGTTGGTTGAGACAATTGAGCAGGGGTCTTATGATAAGCGTGCAGCATGGAGAAAACTGAGTCTCAGTTTTGGAAGTTGCCTGCAGATATATTAGGAGTTGATAGGTCTGTAGTTAGTTAGGGAGTCAAGATTGGAGTTTGGTTAGCTAGCTAGCGTTCGAATTTCGGTTGGTAGTTCTGTCAGCATTGGCTTCCCGACATCTTCTGCCGGAGAAGAAAAGGAGTCTAGATTAGGGAAAGAGTTGAGTTGCATTGGCGTCCTTTTTCTTCATTCGAATTGGCGTCAGGAGTGTGTTGACGAGTCTTGGTGGCGTCTACTCAAGGCGGCGACGATGTCCAGCTTGCACAAAATCTTGGGGGCACCTCTAGCTCCTGGGCCCTAGGCAGTGCAGGTACTGAAGCCATGCCAGTAGCTTGTATCCAGTCCAGTGAAGCTGATCGTGAACCAGTATCCTGCCAGGAACCAATGCAGTTTGTTACGTCACATTTCGCTGGTACTACGTGGGAAGGGACAGATATTGGTTACATGTCTGAGTTTTTCCAGAAATAGTCATTTCATTATGGAAGAGGTTAGGCTTTGTCATGCAGTGCATTGGAAGTGTACTAGAAGCCCTTGAAGTACTATTACTACATCTGGGAAGTCACTGGGAGAATAGGCAGCAGTTGGAGATTCTCTTAAGCATATTTTTGGATTATATAGTTCTTGTGCAGCAATTAGTGAATTTTTTTTTTTTCTTCAGTTTATTTTTTGTATAATGGTCTTATTAGTGGTTAGTTATGATGGATGATAAATCATGTAGCCTTGAATAAGTTGACATTACTGATTATGACTTATAGATAGCCATTTGTTCTGGCATATACCATGTTTCAAATTGGTGAT
>CM019709.1:29306033-29396449 GCA_009760885.1 Achatina immaculata | reverse complement strand
ATTATAATTTTATTCGCAAACACTTTTCTTAGTTCTACTGGTGAAATGTTTCTTATGTAGGCAGTTACTGGAGTTTTTAATTCATTGTGCGTACGTGGGCGATTTCGATAAACTTCAGACTTAGCTGCTCCCCACAGATAAAAATCTGGTCGATTTAGATCATGTGAGCGAGGAGGCCATTAATTTTTTAGAGATGATACGATCTCAGAAAGTCTCGTTCAAAAGTTTCAAGGAATCATAATGAATAAACAGATTTAAACAATTCGATCGTCATGATCTTCGACAACTGCTTCGCTGCTTAACAACGGAATACACAAAGACAGACTGAAAATTGTGAATATTACACGACAGCAGGCTTCAACACACTAACGCACGCAGGTAGATGTGGCTACATACCGCAGACATTAAGATATCATTACGATACCGAAATCGATACTGGGTTAGTGCACAGTTATTTTCCAAACTCACTGTAGTTCCCACGCTGTTGGCGAGATCTTCAGTTACCGTGCGTGGAGCGATGCTCCTCCCGGCCAATGAAGAAATTTGCAAATAAGGTTGCCGCGCAGCATCACTGCGGAAAAGGTGGTAGAAAGGATAAAGCGAAGCAAACAGTCAAATCACGGCACCTCTGGTCTGGAGGTCGGCCACGTCTTGAGTTCAGTCATATCGGGTGAAATGCATGAACCGGCTTGTCACAGAGGTTAAGAGGCCGGCCACGTCCGAAATACACCTACACTGGTGAAATATGCCTAAACCGGCACACACCAGGGGTGGAACTTAATGGCTAGACATGTCATGCCACCTCCGCTCTAGAGGTCGGTAACGCCTGATAAACACCCATACTGGTGAATTTTGCCTAAACCGACTCATACCAGGGGTGAATCTTGAAGGCTATGCATGTCACAGTACCTCTGCCCTAGAGGTCGGTCCCGTCCCAAACACGCCCATACTGGGATAATGCCTAAACCGGCTCAACCCAGGGGTAGAAGTCACTAGTGGCGAGGATTCGTCCTCCTGGACAAAAGCTCCATCCTGGTTACAACTAGGAAGGGTAGCGGCCACGACCGCAAAATGCTGAAGTCGGAGACACTGGACCAGGGAAGTCTAGATAGGCAACCACCTCTCACCCGGCGGGGATGTTTGCGTATCCTAATCACGCTGAGGTTTTCCGGTGAGAAAGTCCAACCCTGGACTGGATGGGCAACCACCTCTCACCCGGCGGTGATACACTGGTATCTCAAAATACGTCGAGGTTTTCCGGTGAGAAAGTCCAACTCTGGCCTGGGTGGGCTACCGCCTCTCACCCAGCGGGGATGCACTGATATCCTAAACACGTCGAGGTCTTCCGGTGAGAAAGTCCAACCCTAGACTAAACTGGTGCAATGAAAACCACGGTGTCACGCAATCCCGCTTCCGAGACCCACCAAGAATACAGGCTAAAGCACTGTGATACTCTGAACCCCTTGTGGTCCTCTCGTGGATCTCGTGTGGTCTATTTTGGACCACACAAGGGACCACGGGACCTAACGAGGACCACAGGCGTGAATTCAGTAGGTTCACAGTGCGGTTTTTGGTGGTAGAAGTGAACGAAGAAGAAGAAGAAGAAGACTGTAGTTCCCATCAAGTGTTGATTCTTTGCGATGTGTTTTCTGCCATACAATTCAGATTTATTACCAGCACCCTGAATTTGTCCTAGCTCCATCAATCGCTTAACAGTTACATTGTTCTTCCATTCCTGCTCTTCATTTGTTTATACCGGGACAGAACTGATGAAGTCTGAACTCTTAGAACTGAACTTTCAGGCACAGACTGCGATGAAATGGACTGTAGAGTTAACGGTTGACCAGATATTGGATGTGTAGTAAGAAATGAAAATTCTAGCCATTCAATAACAAAATATTCTTGGCTGTATTATTAGGATAGTTTAATCTTTCATTGTTAACTTAAAAGTATATTTTTAAAACTTCGATCAGTGAGCATTGTTATTTCAAGTATTCTTACATCTTACATCCTTCTAGTGCTGCTAAACGTCACATAGGGCTCGCATAGTAGCCTTCCAAGATTTCCTGTTTTCGGCGAGCTTTTCAACCTCATCAAGGCATGTTATTCCTACTAAACCATTCTCTCTTAACAACATCCTCTTTAGAGTTTCACATGGTCGACCTCTTTCATGTCTAGCAGATAGATTTTCTACCATGAATGCTGAATAAAACATTACATGACCTTTCAAACTGAAGGCTAAGTAAAATATGGAAGAACTGTTGTAAATAAAAAAGCGTTATCCAGTTATTATTACAAAGAGACGCATATGTGGTAAAGACAGTAACTATATATAAGAACAACATAAGAACATTCGAAAGTTTTATAGGAGCCATAAAACAGTGTAAAACAACAGCTAACGACTACGCATGTTTGTATATTTTATCTTTTCTTTCATTCAAGACTAACATAATCACTAACATAACGAGAAACATTGTCTCTTTAAAATCAAGGCAGGATTTATCAGGTGAAAAGCAACGTGTTTATTTTATACAGAAGTTGAACTTTGACAAATTTTTCCATAATGAACATCTGTTAATTTCTGCAAAAACGTCGTTGCTTAATCTTCAGTCACGTGACCCGATCACTTCCCTGTGGATATCAAAGATTAAAATGTTCAACGATAAATTTTAGCACAAAGTTGAAGTTACATACAAAACTATGTCACAGTTTCTGTGTAGAAAAATGTCATGACAATCCTGCTAAAGATTCACAAATTACATTGTTACAGAAAGGAACAAGAAAACTAGTCTTGTATGACAGGTCATATCTTCTTCTTGTAAGTTTCGTGATGTATTTATCTCAGTTCTAGATACATTGATCAGTCCTTTAAAGGTCAGGTGTATGTCTCAAGTGTAGAGATGGGGTCCTTGTTAGGTTACTAGTCAGTGGTCATCGTTCCACTATCCTCCATGTTTGTGCCATATTTAATACGAAGCCTTTTCTTTTGTTTCCGCGAGATTTTCAGTGCCTGTGTTCTTTCTTACACTTAAGTGATCATAACTTTTAATGTGTTCAGTGTTGTATAAATCAAACAGAATTACCTTAATCATTTACTGAAGTTTTAAATACCTCTGTTATATAAAACTTGACAGCAATAATAATAGGAGTTAGTAAATTGAAAGATACAAAAGACAAATAGGGGATCAAGACAACTCCGTTTTGATCTTACAAAAATACCAGAACAATACGGTATATAAGTGAAAGACCGCTTTGAGACAATGATGACTGTACAGGAGGAGATAGCACCTGATGAACTAGCTACATAGGCCAGTTATATCTTAATACTGACAACTAAATATATGGTTCTAATAAATAAAACACAAAATAATGGATCGATTATGACAAGCACACTAGAACTGATAAAACAACGTTAAGAAATGAAGACGAAATGGAAAGTGACAAATAATAACAAAGAGGAATATAAATCTTTAAGAAAATAAATCAAAATAAACATAAGAAGATGCAAAAAACATTACATACAGGATTGTTGTAAAAGAATAGAAAAAGACATCATATGTGTAGAAGAGATGGTGAAATGTTTAAAGAAATGAAGACATTGACGAGAAATGTCACACCTAAGCTAAATGTAATTTATGATGAGATGGAGAATATCTTGACAAAGATAGAGGAAATTTTAGAAAGATGGAAGGAATATTGCAGAGGAATGTATGAAACAACCGATTGTCAAAGCAGAAATCAACAGTGTGAATTATTATTGGAGGAGAAAGAACCCGAACCGACAATAGAAGAAGTTTTGTGGGCAATAAAGAATCTGAAAAATGGTAAATCACCAGGATTTGATGAGATAAAAGCTGAACTTATTAAAGCAGGAGGAAAGGAATGTGCAACAATCTCTCATGCACTATGTAAAATGATATGGCATTCAGGTATTTGGCCAAAAGATTGGAAAAGAACTGTATTCATACCACTGCCAATAAAAGTTAATTCGAAATTATTCACAAACTACAGAACTGTTGCCCTGATTAGTCATGCCAGTAAAATTCTGTTCAAAATCATAATGAGTAAACTTCGTAAGAAAATAGAAGAAGGTAGTATAGTCCAAGCTGGTTTTAGACATGGAAGAGGTACAAGTGATCTTATTTTCAAGATAAGATTAATGATAGAGAAATGCAGAGAATTTAATGCGAATCTATATTTATAATTTATAGACTATTCAAAAGCATTTGACTGTGTTCATCAACAGAAACTTTGGTAAATAATGGAAAAAATGGGATTTCCATGTCTGTCTGCCTGCCTGCCAGCCTGGCTGCCTGCCTGTCAGTCTGTCTGTCTGTCTATCTATCTCTGTCTATTTATATATTCTCTTTTGCACAGATATATAAATAAATCAACATCAGCAGCAAAATAAATTTCTAAACAAAAAAACTGACAGCGAAAAGTGACCAGCCGTACTGGACAAAATATTCTGCAAGATCTTAAAGAACCGACTGAGGTAAATGACTGAACCACAGTTTAAAAAGTCTCTGATGGGATATTTAAAAATAGATAAGCTGCACAAATGTCCTCTTTTCTCTAAGATACCTAACAGAATAATCAATCAAACACAATTAGAAACTGTACATATTTTATGTAGATCACGACAAAAGATTTCAACAGAGAAGAGAGATTAAAGCTGTCGGAAATATTACAGGATTATTGTATGAGTACACATCAGATTAACCTTATCAAAATCTTATAATAAAACAGTCAAAACAAATGCAGTACTCTCTGAATTATTCATCATACAATCTGGAGTAAGGCAAAGATATGTACTATCTTCTTTGCTGTTCATTATATCTGCAAAGAAGCTTACAAAAATAGTAAAACTTCTGCCACAAAACTGCCCAGCAGCCAAGCACCAGATATAATGCCGATAATCCCACAACATTTTTCGGAATATATACCCATTAGGTTCACCATAAATGAACCTTTTTTTTTTTTGCTGACGATCAACCATTTATAAACAACATCAGGAGAAAAACCTGCAGTAGAACTTGGATAACTTAGCATGGGCATGTACAGCTAGAAACCGCAAGACGTGAAGATCAGTGTTGAAAAAATCGGAAATAACGACCAAGGCGTTATATTAAGACATCTTAATAAAGATCTTCCGGGAGAAGCAACCAGTGAAACATTTCAAGCACGTGCTCAGTACAACATCTTCCTCAGATACAGCTGACGCTGAGATTGAGAGAAAACGCAATAATGCGAATCAGGTCACCGTAAAATAGAATTGTTGCTTCTTTGTGCTGTGTGCAAGCCACTTGCGGTGGTTGTTGATATGCTGCTGGCTATGGTTATGGTGTAGACAAACAGTAACACGACGACGAGACATTCCCTGCAGTGATACACTCTTTACAGGACCCCGTGACGTTCACAAAGAGGCACACTGGATTATCAACCAAAACTACTTTACCTTGGCGCTCACATCCATTTTTTACGTGAACAAGATGATGATGATGATGATGATGGTCGACGACGAAAATATGTCATAAGAATAATTCCAGCATACATACTTCAACATTATAACTGCTATAGCGCCGTACGATTTCAAGGAGACTAACAACTAACGTTCTTAGCTCACAGCTAATCTATCACAACTACATTGTACGTAGCTCACAGCTAATCTATCACAACTACATTGTACTTAACTCACAGCTAATCTATCACAACTACACTGTACTTAACTCACAGCTAATCTATCACAACTACATTATACTTAGCTCACAGCTAATCTATCACAACTACATTTCTGACACTGACAAGTCTAGGCTACATCCTCACTGGACAGAAAAACTCCGAACTGATCTGAGCTGAAACTTTCGTCTCACACCCAGGCCACAAAACTTGTACTTCCCACGAGCAAAGGCTGAGCTTGAAGTCAAGGACACAACAGTCTTCTAAATTCTGCACAATAACAACCATTATGGGTTTACCTATGAAATATAAATTCAAAGTTATATCAAAGTTTAGATACCAATGACCAAATACTGTCACAACTGGACAGATGACACCTTTATTGAAAACCAAATACATCACCATTGAAACAGAGAGCGCTGCACATCACAAGTTTCCTGCCAACCCTATGCTATCAATGTCGAACATGCACACTAAAGCCAATAAACAAAACCTAACGGAAAATCATCAGGACAGAAATGAGACGTTTAAGGAGAATGTCACAAGAAGAGACCACGTAACAAATGACACAATAGTGCAAAGGTTGGATAGATACTAGCATTACACTACACCCAGAACAGGGAGGTCACAAAATGGTTTGACCAGCTTACACAGCTACCATCAGACAGAATATCACAGAAAACTTTCACAGAATATTTTCAGTAACAGAAGAAGGGGCCGAGAACGCTAAAGATGGAGAGAGGAAAGTGAAATGTCTAAAATATCCATTTATATGGGGTATTTCACCGAACCTTGTTAATACGTGTATGTGTATGTCTAACTCCGGGAGGTATATGAAAGTAGAGACAAGACAAAGCGGTACAAGAAATGGTATGTACACATATTAAACGTGCTACACATTTAAAACTTTCAAAACAAAAAAAAAAGGTACTTACTGGCTGTTTCCATGGTTTGAAAAATCAAACAGAAGTCAAAGTTAATAAAGATAGTTTTGAAAGCAAGGGTATTATAAGAATATTTATCATCATATTTTATCGGTTTGTCTGTATGTCTTTCTTTCTGCATGTCTGTCTGTATGTGTCCCTTGCATGCCTAACAGCCTCTTTGCACGGCTACTTGTCTGTCTGTCCGTATGTGTCCCTTACATGCCTAACAGCCTCTTTGCATGGTTACATGTCTGTCTGTTTATCTGTCTGTCTATCTAGAAATTGTGTGTTACTCAGTTATAGAAATAAATTACCCACAGCAAGTAAATAAATAAATAAAAGTACTGAGAATTGTAGTAGCAGTTAAAAAGTCAAATATAAAACAGAACAGTCTTAGGTGAAGCTTTATGTAATATTACCGCAATGAATTTTGCCAACAGCGAAATAGTTATACTGAATCTGAAAACTGTGTAAGTGTAGAAACAATAATACTGAACATTCGGGACATAATTTTGTTTATATAATTTTGTTTTACATAATACTATCACATACATTTGTTTCATAGAAAATACAAAACACCACTACGATTTTATACGGAAATATGAACAGGAAACTAAAGGTAATGGTGAAATTATGTCTTAAGTCCTAAAAAAATTTATTCCTTCTGTCTGTTTGTCTGTCTCTCTGTATGTCTGCATGCATTTCAGGTGACATGTGTAAAAGTTGTTGGTGCAAGTTCACATTTTATATTAGTGAGGGGAATATTTTATCCAGATGTGACAGACCAACAATCCCTTGGCAATGTACTACCGTACTCGAGGCCAATCTAACTCCCCCATCATGACCGCCAACCCAAGTCTCCCCTCCTTGGTATATTGTATGCTAATTATGCATAAATCCTGAGCATGTAATCACGACACAGTGCATTAACGTGCAGTGCAAATCACCAAGTCTGAGATTAACGGCACAGCTTTTTAATCTCCTTCTACCCCAACAACAACAGACACAACTGACATTGACATCAGCATGACATCAAGACAGGTGCATTATAATGGTAATTAAGCCTGGTATCATATGATAATGACTTATCGTGTTGCATTATTGAAAACCTGATGGACCTGCGGTCCCAGGCTCTTGGCTCTACACGTAGCCTACACCAGGAATCTACTGTGCAATGGCACTTATTCCACGCATCTGTCGCTGCCATGACACGCCTCCATATAACCGCGTTGCTGCAGCACAATTTCAGTCTAGATGAAAGCATAATAACGAATCAAACATGTCGCCCGCCCAATAAACCTATAAATCAGAATAAAATCATGTCCATATTGATACGTAAATACAGAAACCTACATCACAGCTTACAGCACAACTACATAATCTACACCACATGAGGTGGGCTCGGGTAGAATATACCCAACGATCACCATAATACTCAGGAGTTTACAGCACATCCATAGACACAACTACACAAGACACCGCCCGGCCATTACCTCTGTCTACGCTGATCCAAGCTAATGTTTCAAGATGTATTTATATATTCCCACCCCCACCCCCCGAAACCGACTACATTCACGTGGATGATCTTCACTCAAGGACGTCCACCCCTCGATCTAAGCGTGCATCGTCCACGTACCTGCCTGGCTATTTGTATGATTGGATGTATGCTTGTCTGGTTTTTTGTTTTATTTATTTTACAATAAATAGAGTTTGGACATTTACAGAAATAAATGAACAACAGCGTTAAAAACATTAAAAACCATTGACTAAGAATACTAGATAATATATCAAATATGGAACAAAAATAGAACATTGCCAACTTCAGAATAGTAATACTGATTCTAACAGGCGTGTAGGTGAAGAGGTAGCAATACCGAACAATTTAAAGATTTTTGTTAAGAGGTAAGTGCTGCAATTTTAAGTGTTGTGAAAAAAGTACTTACTCGGTGTACTGATGTTCAGAACTATGAACAGAGAACACAATTTAGTAAAGTCTTTCGTGACATTAAGTATAAAGTGATGAAACGAAACTTTTGTTCAGCTAACCAAACAACAAAACAACAATCCTTCCATCCATCCATCCATCCATCCATCCTTCCTGATTAAAACCCTTATTTAATTCTGACGTAGAGGGTCAGGGAAAGGTCAGTCAGAGACCTTGGAAATATTGCGGGGGTAGTTAACTCTTACTGACATTTTTTTTTTTGTTGAGGGGGGGGGGGCAAGTTTAAATAAAATTTGTAGATGTTTTGACACTTTATTATCCAAGGTGATGGGTAGGCGGTTCTCTATGGGTGGAACTCCTCGTGAATTTAACTTTTAGAAACGGGGATAAGAAATTTGGAGCTTATATTTAAGTAGCAGTTTTACGTGGAAAGAAGGATATGATAGAAAGAGATTATGGATCACTAGGACTATGTTTTTTTTTTAATTGTTGGAATAGATCAGATAGTTGGAGTTGATAGCTGAAGTTGAGTTATCGTCCAACAGAATGTGATCTAGTTGTAGTCTTTTCCATGGTTCCGTGTATCGCTTCTGATATTGTTCATATTTGTGTGAAGTAGACATGTAGAACTACAGAATGTGAAATAGTTCTTCTTTTGAGATATCGCTAAGACCTGTAGGTCTGATAATTGTATTGTGATTTTTGTGTGTGGATCCATGGAGACATTTCGTAAGTGAAGTATTTGTTATATCATGTTGAATGTTTTGCTGATCTATTTGTGATTGAGAGTGATACACTCCCTCGCTACATGAAAAATATAGCTCGTGTCATGGAAGTGGAGATGTCTGTTCATTTGGTATGGGCTATATTTTCTCATCCTCGCTTATCACCACCCATTTTCTCCATAATAAACATGCGTTATTGGTTTTACACAGATGCGTATTCAGTAGTTCTCACGCTCTTCCCCGCGATTGTCCCTTTCTTGTTATGTTACTAATCATAATATAAAAAGAGTGTAGATTTTGAAAGATATTAAGTTGTAACCTGCGTCAGAGGTTCTCACACTTGCGAAGTACTTCTTTAGCGGTTCTGCTCTAGCGTTGCCCTGTGACACTCTAGCCAAGCGGCATACGACTTTAGAAGACGCTGTACGATGAGGCAATCAGCGACTCACAGCTGATATGCCAGCGTCAGGGTTAGCGAACCATAGCTGACCAAGACCCTGCCCCACCTCTCCGTGGAACACCCAGTAACAGGCTTAGCCTGACTAACGGAGCAGGGCCATGGTGGTGGAGTCTATTAAAGAAGCTTTGCACACCCCCTGGATTTTAGCTGTACTCCGGTACTGAAAAAATTGGCACCATAACCCGCTCCCACGCCGGTGCGATGCTGTGCCCCAACATCTTCACAGCAGCGGCTGCAAAGAACAACAGCTCGCAGTTACAGATAGACAGAAGACAAGACAAGAGAAGACAATGAAATACAAAAACCAGTTCATCAAAATAAGTAAGAAATAGGCACTGAAGAAGAACACTTGAAAAATAAAATAACTTACAAAGCCCGACAATTACGTAATGAGACCAATTACATAAAACATAAAATAAAAGTTGAAGATATAACCTGTATTTTATTCAAAGTAAGCCCCCTGTGCATTAATACAGCGAGTGGCACGATCTAACAAACTATGGAACGACCTCTGCAGTTCTTCTGTTGGTATGGCCCTTAAACTCGATGTTACGGCCCTTTGGATGTCATCAGTGTCGTCAAAGAAGCGTGGTAACTTTAATTTTGGGAATAGAAAACAATCGCAGGGAGTCAAATATGGGGAACAGGGTGGATGGCTAAGAAGACACACTTGTTTTTGGATTAAAAATTCCTGTACAACTACCGCCCGATGAACCGGTGCATTATCATGAAGAAGGAAAAAACTGTCAGGTGTTGAATACTCGGGTCGGACTCAGAGAATCCTTTTCAATAGGCGTTTCAAAATACTTAAATAAACTTTGGCAGTGACAGTCTGTCCCTCTGGAATACATTCTTTGTGAATAACTCCTTCGCTGTCGTAGAAGCACAGAAACATGTTCTTCATTTTCGACTTTTGATCACGAATTTCTTTTGCCTTTTGGTGATGATGATGACTTCCACTGAGCACTTTGGCGTTTAGTTGTGAGATGATAGCGGAAAATCCATGTTTCATCCTCTGCAGCAATCAGATTTAAGAAATGATTATTTCTGCGACATGTATTCATGGCTTCTTTTGCTTACTCAACACGCTGAAGTTTTTGGTCATCAAGACAACGAATGTGTAACTAACCGCCAAGAAACTTTTTTCTTGCCCAAATCTTTCACTAACATGTTATGAATGGTCTCTCGGTTAACACAAATTCATCTGCCATCATCCTCACAGTCACACAACGATCTTCTTATATCCGTTCTCTGACTTTTGCAATTAGTTACTCATTGGGCGTCCATGTCTAGCTGCATTTGTAATCGTTTCACACCACTATTTAATCGTGAATACCACCTGAATATCTGTGCACAAGATGAACGATTATCTCAGTGGCACTTTATCCAAGTTTTAAATAGAATTTAATGTTAGCGTTTTTGGTCCATGCTGATTACGTAATAATACACCTCTGACTAGGTCAACAAAATGGCGGCTTGTTTGTCGTCTGCTTATTCGGATTTGATGAAACGTTGCCAGATCATAGATGAAGGTTGCTTATTTGGATTCCATGCTTTCTTTCTTAGATGGCATCTCATTACTTAATTACGGGACCTTGTATATATGGAAAACACAAGAGAAGTTTCATGAAGTACTACAACAAACTTGGTAAACAACAAAGTAGCTATACTTCATCTGAAAAAAATGTGTAAGTGTAAAGGTAATATTACTGAATATTTCTGACATATTTTTTCCAAAAGAAATATGCGACAAATGTATAGTTGCCATAGAAAGAAATACACTTTGAACCTGCATGTTTTTAGATATGAGCAGAAAACAACGTTATTAAAGTCACTGGTGAAATTGTGTCTGAAGTTCTTTATAACGTTCTATTCTTCCAGAACCTCTCTATTTATCTGTCTATCCGTCTGTCTATCTATCTGGTTTTATGTCTGTCTATGTATCCATATTTCTATCTATTTTGTACTGCTTAGTTACAGAAGTAATAGAAACGCGTCAAGAAGATAAATATTTAAGAACGTACTGGAGAATAAAACTAGTAACTGTTAGGAAAGTGAATATGGAAGAAAATGTTAGTTGAAGTTTTATATACAATTGTGAATTGAACATTGTCAAAAAAAAAAAAATGATTATATTGATTGCGAAAAATGTGTAGATTTTCAACAAAAAAGTGATTATATTGATTCCGAAAAATGTGTAGATTGTCAATGAAAAAGTAATTATATTGATTGCGAAAAATGTGAAGATTGTCAACAAACAAGTGATTATATTGATTCCGAAAAATGTGTAGATGTAAAGGCTCTGGTATTGGGCACTGCTGATATTGGACCTTTTTTTGGTAAGTGCTAGAAATTTATATAGTGTGAGCGTGGTATGTCTATAGAGGGAAATGTGTTCTTCCGGAAATGGCACAAGCAACTGTTCTCATCTTACGTCATCTTTGCTGACCTCGAGGTACTGACCACTAAGACCGAGGGCGCCAAACTCGACCTCAACAAAACAAAACCCAGAAGACGCAACACCGCACGCCTTAAAGTTTCTGCTACATAGTTGTCGGCTGTGTGGGCAAAACTAAGAGGCTCCACCCACAATGTAACATAAAGCTGAGACTGAACCCTAAAAAACCACGTTCATTTTACCACAACCTGATGGGCTATGACTCCCACTTCTTAATTACAGGCAATCTCGAAAGTGAAGGATAACAATCTCCCGTATCCCAAACCACACAGAGAAGTAATGTTGTGGTTCATTGAGAGTGTCCAGTTTTTGTTATTCTCCCTGGACAACCTCCTAAAACCAAAAAGCCCGAGGCCTTCAAGATTGCAGCCCAGTGTGAACCTCAGAGACGAGAGCTGATGTTGCCGGGTCCATCTGTTGGTTTATGCGTGCCCCACACAGCCCAGTGTGAACCTCAGAGACAAGAGCTGATGTTGCCGGGTCCATCTGTTGGTTTATGCGCGCCCCACACAGCAGATAAGTTGCATGAGACCTTCCATCTCGAGTACATCGCCCTCAATACTCTCCTTACAACGGACGATGGCGAGGACTTCTTGGCTCTCTTCCAATAATTTAAATCCTGTTTTGCAATTTCTCAGGAGTTTGTGGACAACATCCTCCGCTGTGTTCTACGCACACGCTGTCACAGGGTCCCAAGCAGAACCGAAGGCTTACGCTAGATAAGAACCGCACGAGAGTTGCTCGCCCACATACTTCACTACGAAAAGAGTTTTCAAGTTTCCATCAGCGACATGCAGAGTATTGTCTATGACGTCATACTCCAGCACCGACATGCAGAGTATTGTGTATGACGTCATACTCCAGCATCGACATGCAGAATATTATCTCTGACGTCATGGTCTGGCCCAAGTACATCATTCTATACCTCGGGGCCCAAGTACATCATTCTATACCTCGGGGCCCAAGACTTATTATACTGCCTTGTATATCAGGATAGTATTATAATTATTATTGGTACTAATGTTATTTCTTTTATTATTATTATTAGCATTTTATTATAGTTATGATTATTATCGGTAAGTGCAAAGTATGGAGAATTGGTGACCCGGTATCAGTATTAGTATTATTAGGATAACGTTAAGTAGACACTTAAAAATACCAGATAATGGGACGCTGATAACAATAGAACATATGGAGACAGACAGGTGGGCACTGTGTAAACAGATATGGACTAATCCCCTACAGGTATCGCAACAACCTGATATTGGAGAAGAAGTGTTTACCCACTAGAGAAAATTGAATACATGGATTTGAAACAACAGACACACTGACAGGCAAGGCATATTTGCTACTCTTCGGAGGCAGTTTGCACGCATGAGTAGTCCAAATGACCAATAAAGGAAGTGACCAAATGTAGTGAAACGCCTCATCCCGATTCCAGTCAGCATATAGACAACCGTCTGACCAACAGAAAGCTCTAAATGCGTGTTTTATTTTGGAGGGAAGACAGGTGAGCAACGGACGAAAGAAAAGATGGGCAAGCAGATCTATCTATCTATCTATCTATCTATCTATCTATCTATCTATCTATCTATCTATCTATCTATCTATCTATCTATCTATCTATCTATCTATCTATCTATCTATCTATCTATCTATCTATCTATCTATCTATCTATCTATCTATCTATCTATTTAAAACAAAAAACCACAGAAGTTCTTACAGCAGAACAGACATTTCTTAGTGCTAGCTTACAGCTAATATTATCATCAAGTCTTTTCAATTTACACTTACATAACGTTCATTGCATTGTTGATTTTTGTACTTTTTCCATTATTTGTCAGTATATTATAAACTTAGTTAGATTCATTATCTCTACTAGCTTAAACGTATACCTATAATTGTATGATTGAAGTCTGACCAGTTATTTTATTTTTACTGAAATATAATATTTCTAACATTGTTATAGTGACTCAGAAAATGGAGGAGTGGCTGCGACACGATGGCCTACATGTTGGCCACTTAAATGTTTATCATTTGTTAGAGAAAACTCCCTGAGGTTACACATATACTTCAACAACATTTTCATATTTTTGGTTTCTCTGAAAGCAGATTACATAAAAACATCACAGACAATGATATACGAATAGATGGTTTTAATCTGATCAGGCGCGACCCAACTAGGAAGCTAGAGACAGGTTTAGTCGTTTACATTTCTAACACAATTAAATTTTGTAGAAGAGAAGACCTGGAAACATCAGAGGTTGAATGTATTATGCTAGAAATCAAAATATCAAATCTTAGTCCAATTCTAATTAGTTTTATATACCGAAATCCAAATGCTTCAGCCGAGTGGTATGATCACTTTGCGACCATGATGGATGATGCTGTAACTCATAGATTCAAGGACATAATCATTCTAGGCGACTTCAATATAGATCTTAATCAACAAAATCCTACATGGAAGAACATTTTAACATCTTACAACTTCTCCCAAATTGTTAACAAACCTACTAGAGTAACTGAATCATCATCAACACTAATAGGTCACATTTATGTAGCTGATCCAGGAAACATCACTGAATGTAATGTCCCTCAGGTGTCGCTGAGTGATCACTACCCGGTCTGCTGTACATGGTCACATAAGGGGTATAAAATACTGAAACACAAACATACCAGCATCAAATATAGAAACTTTAAAACCTTTAACTTGGAATTATTTTTAACTGATCTAAAAGCTTCGCCTCTTCCGTATGTTTTCCAGTTAACAAATCCAGATGAGGCTATCGAATACTGGATCAAGATATTTCGAAATATTTTTGACAAGCATGTCCCCATCAAAGAAATGAGAGTAAAACACGTAACAAAATCCCCGTGGATAACTCCCGATATATTGCAACTCATGAGGAAACGGGATGAAGCTCACAAAAACAGAAATTTCAGTAGCTATCGTTCACTTAGGAATAAGGTGCAGTATTTAATTAGGCAGGAAAAGAAAAATTACTTCAGAAATTTAGTGAAAGACAAAACTGATAGTAAATCAATCTGGAAAGCGATTATTATAAGGAAGCAAACTGACCCACAAACACTTAATGGTGAAAATACTTGCACTAAATTCAGTGAACATTTTAGGGAAGAAATTAGTGTTCTAAAATCTTCATTACCGACCCCTAATTGCGACCTGAGCGTGTTGAAAACTTTCAGCACCAGTAAATATGTAAAGCTAAAACAAATTAATATTCTTTTCCTCACAGTCGGTGAGGTTTATAACTACATCCGGTCCTTAAAGAACACTAACTCAGCAGGATGTGATGACATTAGTAACAAGATACTACGCTACGCTGCACCAGTTATCACAGACACACTAACATACTTATACAACTTGTGTATTGACAACAAATATTTCCTTGACGCTTTTAAACTCGCCAAAGCTTTTCCTCTTTTTAAATCTGGACAAACTAGTGACCTCTCAAACTATAGACCCATGTCCATTCTGTCATCACTATCAAAACCTCTTGAAAAACTTATACAAAAGTTAACACTGCTCCACATGCAAGAGAACAATCTATTAATAGACAGTCAGTCAGGCTTTAGACCAAATTACTCCTGCCACACAGCATTAACTAAAATGACAGAAAGCTGGCTGTCTAATATAAATGATGACAAATTGTGTGGTGCTGTCTTTGTTGATTTTAAGAAAGCCTTTGATATGACTGATCATGAAATTCTTGCACAAAAGCTGGAAGGTTATAGATTGCACCATGACCTAACAAAATTTATTACATCTTTTCTCTCAGGTAGAAAACAAGTAGTTTGCTTTAGAAACAAAATATCTGGCTCGTCTGTGGTTGATACCCGTATTCCTCAACGCTCCATTTTTGGTCCTCTTCTCTTTGCTATCTATATTAACGACCTACCATTACATTTAAAGCACTCTTCATGTGATCTTTTCGCTGACGACTGTAATATTTACAATAGTGACTATGACACCAATAAACTACAGACAGTGCTCAAAAATGATATAAACAGTTTGATTAAATGGAGTAATAAAAATGGTATGTTCATAAACACCAACAAAACAAAATCCATCCTCATCACTACAAGACAGAAACTGCAAAATGCAACAAAACATTCACTACAGCTTCGTGCTGGGACTAAGGCAATAGAAAATGTTCATGAACATAAAACCCTAGGACTCATCATTGATCAGCATTCAACTTGGAATTCTCACGTACATAACCTAACAAATTTGATTGCACAGAAAGTTTACCAATTAGCCAAAATTAAACACTTTATCGACAAAGACACAAGAAAAATATACTACATATCACACATACAAACACACTTAGATTACTGTTCCACAATCTGGGATGGATGCTCAGTCTCAAACACAAAAAGGCTCCACTCACTTCACAAGCGAGCATTAAATCTTATTTGTGACAAACACCCAGTACAGACTGTTGATCAACACAAACAACTCAAAATTCTACCCCTCAAAAATAGAATCATTTTTAACAAAGTTAAGTTTGTTCACAGAATTCTGTCACACAATGCTCCGCCTTACTTGTGGTCACTGTTTACGTATAACACTAAACACAGCCAGCGTTTAAAAAACTGTCTTTTTCCTAAACCCAGGATTGATCTGTACAGGAAAAGCCTTGCGTACTATGCAGTACAGCTCTGGAACACCCTCCCATACAATTTAAAATCCATTGGTAATACTTCATCCTTTAATTCAAATCTGTTTCATTATTTACTTGCTTGTAATTATATGCCTCCATAAAATAGCCAGCACTCTCTCAATACATGGCTCGTAAACCATCAAGTACTTCAACGACATAGTTAGAAAAGCAACTTTAGATATTGTTAGAAATTATTTTAATGTTTTTTTAAAAAACATATGTTAGAAGATCTGTATTTACAATCTATTTTTATTTAGGTATATGTCTGCGTGTGTATGTGTGCGTGAGTGCTATTTTATTAGGTTAATTACTTCTTCTCTTTTACTTTGAATTTAGTAGCTAAATCATACACTCTTTTGATATGTTTTTCCTAATTTAATTTGTATCTTTCTACTAAATCAAGTGTGTGGGAAGAATGAAAGATGGAGTGATAAAGGGCAGAATGTAAGACGGACCTGCGTGCCCAATTCTTTACCCTTTAAAAATAAAGATTATTCATTCTATCTATCTATCTATCTATCTATCTATCTATCTATCTATCTATCTATCTATCTATCTATCTATCTATCTATCTATCTATCTATCTATCTATCTATCTATCTATCTATCTATCTATCTATCTATCTATCTGTCTGTCTGTCTGTCTCTGTCTGTCTGTCTGTGTGTCTGTCTGTGTGTGTCTGTGTGTCTGTCTGTCTGTCTGTCTGTCTGTCTGTTGCCCACTCTATCCTTTTATGTATGTGTAAATGTTAAGCCTGTAATTAAGAAAGGTTATTTTTCTTGATGAAACAGTATTGGTTATTAACTATAACTATAGCATAGTAGACGAAATATTAACCTGCTACTGTAATTTGGAATTGTCTATACTCATAACTCTCTTTTTTATTTCTATTTCGGAAACAGGCTGATACGAATATTACAATTTCTGTTATAAGTAATGCTAACATTTTATAGAAACTCTAATTCGTTTCGTGCTGATTCATTACAATTAAACATTTGAAGAATCTCTCATCTGAATATTAGCAACAGTTAAAACAATGAAATTTTAAAAAAAATTAGCTTATATCTTTGGTTACTCTGAAATTGTAAGAAATGCAGTATTTATGTTTTGAAAAAAGTGTAAATGTGCAATTCTCTCTCTCTCTCTCTCTCTCTCTGAACCTTAAGTGCCCAGGGTACATGGGGCTTCCGCACGGGTTTTCCACAAATGCCTGTTCTTCGCCTTTTTTTCTGCTCTTGCCAAGTTGAGCCCTCTATTGCTGAATATCCTTTCTGTTCTTCTTCTCCATGTCTCTTTTGGTCTACCCTTACTTATGTTCCCCTGTGGTGTCCATCTTAGTGCTATTTTTGGTAGTGAGTTGACAGTCATTCGGACTACATGTCCCAACCATCGCCAGCGTCTTTCCTCAATAATTGTTGTCAGTAGCTTTATCTGCATTTCTGCCAATAAGATGTTATTTCCTATGGTGTTTGGCCAAAATGTTTTTCTAATTCTTCGTAAACATTTAGTCTGGAAAGAATTCAATACTAGCCTACGTTTAATAGACACTTTATTTCAACAGAAAATGGTCACGTCTAGGTATATATCTTATGAACTAATAGACTTACCATCTGAATTAACGTTTCCGAATATTAAGTGAAAAAGTTGATTAGTAAAATATTTGTCAGTATTTTTATAACGTTGTTCTTGATTAAGGAAACATGAAAGTTCTTGTTTATTTGAAACAAATATGTAATTCTAAGACATAATTCTGTAGAATCTCTCATTAACATGATGAAGAAAATCTTAAGACTTTATTTAATACAATCTACTAACTATCGAATATGAAGTGTTGATATTAATTAAAGCATCTATCTGCTTGATAACAGCTGAACGTATTAAAGCAGGAGGAAAGGAATATGCAACAATCTATCATGCACTATGTAAAAAGATATGGCATTCTGGTATTTGGCCAAAAGAATGGAAAAGAACTGTATTCATACCACTGCCAAAAAGGGTTATCCTGAAATTATGCACAAACTACAGAACTGTTGCCTGATTAGTCATGCCAGTAAAATTCTGTTAAAGATTATAATGGGTAGACTTCGAAAGAAAATAGAAGAAGGAATCAAAATGGTCCAAGCTGGTTTCAGACAAGGAAGAGAATCAAGAGATCATATATTCAGTATAAGATTAAAAGTCTAATGTGAATCTATATTTACCCTTTATAGACTAATCAAAGGCATTTGATTGTGTACAACATCTGAAACTTTAGGAAATAATGGAAAAAATGGAATTTCCAACACATTTGATACAATTAACATCACTGCTTTATCTAGACCAACAAGCAGCAGTAAGAATAAATGGTGAAACAATAACATGATTTGACATAAAACAAGGGGTCCGTCAGGGGTGCATATTGTCGTCTTACGTATTTAACTTGTATACCGAAAATATAATGAGGAATGTTAGGGAAGATGTAGACAAAGAATATTACGATGCCATAACAATTGTAGGTTATGAAATACCAGAAGTTAGGTATGCTGAAGACACACTATTTCTGTCCATAACACAAAAAGGAATGGAAAAACTAATTATGTCAGTCTGTAAGAACAGCAAAGAGCAAAACCTCTATCTTAATGCAAAGAAAACTAAATTAATGACAACTGACACAACAAACAAGGCAGTTGAAATATGTATCAATGAGGAAAAACTGGAAGAAGTGGAGAGCTTTGAATATCTTGGATCACTACTAACTAATAATGGAGATACAATAAGGGAAATTAAAAGGAGGACATCTATCGCTCTTCAGAAAGTAAAACAACTAAAGAATCTGTGGAAAGGACCAGACAGAACTACAAAAATAAGATTTTTAAGGGCATGCATCTTTCCCATCTCAACATATGCCTGTGAGACCTGGACACTTAACAAAACAGTTGAGAAACATATAAATGCCTTTGAATGTAAATGCTATAAAAGAGTTCTTCGAATATCATGGACATAAAAAAGACATCTTTATCTATACTACAATAATTTAATATTGAAGAAGGCTGGCTAGTAAAGAGGATTAAAGAGAGAAAACTTAAATATTTTGGACACATTAAACATCATGATAATCTAGAGAATACCATCTTGGAAGGGTACATACTGGGAAAAAGGAAGAGAGGAAGGCCAAGGCGAAGATGGCTGCAAGACATTGTTGATGATCTGCAAATGGATGCATCAGCAGCAGACCATCTTGCTCACAACCGAGAGGCCTACATGAGTACTGTTTAGGAGGCGAAGTTCCGCAAGGGACATGCAAATGAGTGAATGGATGATCTATCTACATGTGTAGGTATATAAAGTTTTAATCTTTTATTTGTAATATATATAGCATCCACCATTAAAATCGCGGTGTTCTGTGTTCTTGAACTTGTTGTACTAGATTTAAATTACATGAAAACAACGATATTATTTTAGAAATCCATTTTCTGACGTAAAACGTTCTGTATCCTTAAGTCTTTCCGCGCTTTTGGTCATTATAATGACGCTTCCGGTATACCCCGTGCGTGCGAATGGTCAATATAATGATCATTGGTTTGTTTCAATAAAACAACCGGTGTAACATTTAGATTGTACATATTTCGTCCGTGATTCCGGTGACACTTTTCAAAATGGCGAAAGAGTGCATAGTTACGAGCGATGCCGAGAGATAAAAAGGAAGAGAAAGACCGAAATTCTTTCAATTTTTGATGATGTAGATAGGGTTATGGACATGGCCTGTGACCACCCCACTGCTCTCAAGTAGATCTAGACATATTTAGCTGACTGGAGAAGTATTTAGAAGTTATTTCAGACATTAATTTAGCGAGAATGCAACAAGTAGATCTACACTACTTACCATCTGAGATGGTAATAGTGTAGATCTAGACATAGCTGATGGTGAGCTGGGTAAAATCAGTGTCTAAAAACATCACATTACTTCTTTTTTCTTAAAAAACTCTGCATTTATGAAATTTTCATTCATTTAGCTATACTTTGAAACATAATAAGTATACGGAAGTACATGGAAATACTGTTTTCCATTCCATTTTATAACTATACCCCCTAACATATCAAGACCCGCGATTTTACTCTAGCACTCCAGAACACGTTCGTGTTTCTTCCTCCAGCACGGTTCATAAGCAGTTATCAGGCGCAAACCATTATGTTGGTCTGGTCGCGACTAGGAAGGACAGCAGCAATGTTGGGATGTCTACCGTGCAAGTCAGCGCCGTGAAATCTCCGTTGTACACGGCTTGGCTCAAGTACCAGGTGGATCCGCTGCTGTTTGAGTTCCTGTCTGGAACTGTTAATATATATTTGTTTGCGCAAATCTGTCAATAACATGTGTCCATCTAGAGTTAGTGTTGTTACAAGAGACTGACCAGGGCTGCGATGGTCATTTATGATACATATTAACTAAAATCGCTGGTTCAGATTCGGTATAGTAGATATGGTTACGATTAAAATACTATTAATATACTTAATAATAAGAAGCATCAAGAGCACTGCTGAAATAGACCCCAATATATGAGAGATTATTATATGCACGATTCAACTCAAGATTCACAAAGCTGTCAATAATAGTTTGTTATGCACCAACAGAAGCAGCTGAAGAGGAATTAAAAGAAGATTTTTACAACAGCCTCCAAGCCACAGTAGAAACAATACCCAACCATGATATGCTACTCATCTTGGGCGACTTCAATGCAAAAGTAGGTGAAGGAAATGAAGATAGAAGAAGAATCATGAGAAGAGAAGGAATCGGAGAAATAAATGAAAATGGAGAAAGACTGTGCAGTTTCTGTGAAGAAAACATGATGACCATCGGAGGGACAATTTTCCAAAATAAAAACATCCATAAAGTGACTTGAAGGTCACAAGATAAAACCACAGAAAACCAAATCGATCACATACTAATAAACAACAAGTGGAAACGGTCACTGCAAGATGTGCGAGCAAGGAAAGGAGCAGATGTAGGAAGTGATCACAACCTTCTGGTAGCAAAAATAAGGCTAAAATTAAGGAAAGCCAAAATCGGAGAACAAAGAAAGATACGTTTTGATACAAGAAAACTGAAAGACCAGCAAACAAGAAATGAATTCTCAATAGTACTTAAGAACCGCTTCAGTGTCCTACAAGATGAAGCAGAAATGTCCATATTAGAGTTCAATAAAACACTACAGGAAACAGCAAAAGAGGTGCTGGGATATCGGAAACGGTGAAAAGAAAAATGGATAAGTTAGACCACATGGGAAAAATAGAGCAAAGAAAAGAAATCAAGAAAAAATTACTGAACACCAAATCACAATGGCTTAAAGAACAAGTTTTAAGTAATTATGCACAAAAAGACAAAGAAGTGAAGGAATCATGCCGTCAAGATAAACGTCAATACTATGACAACTTAGCAGAAGCAGCAGAGAAAGCAGCATATACAAATGACATGAAAACCATATATAAAATCACAAAGCAGATGACAGGTAACTTCAACACAAGATGTGAAAGTGCAGTAATGACACAAAATGAACAACTGGTCAGTGGATAAAGAGAAAAAATTGAAAGATGGAGGGAATACTTTAACACCCTACTAAACAGCAAGCAGCACAAACAATAGACATACCTGAAGCAAAAACGGAACTAAACATCAATACAGGACCAATAACAATAAGTGAAGTAAAGGAGGCGATAAATAAGCTAAAATCAGACAGGGCACCAGGTGAAGATGAAGTGACTGCTGAGATGTTGAAAGCAGATGAAACAGAAACACCAAAACAACTTTTCCGGATATTACAACAAATTTGGGATCTAGAAAAAGCCCCAGAGGAGTGGAAAACTGGGCTTATAGTAAAACTAAAAAAGAAGGATGACCTCAGAGATTACGGGAACTGGAGAGGCATTACCCTACTGCCACTCACCAGTAAAGTATTTTGCAGAATAATCATCAGCAGAATTGTACCAACACTTGAGGAAAAACTTCGGAAAGAGCAGGCAGGATTTAGGAAAGGAAGATCATGCATAGACCACATATTTGTACTTAGAGAAATATTAGAACAGGCAAATGAGTGGCATAGCACAACATATGCATTGTTCAGAGATTTTGAGAAAGCCTTTGACAGTGTCAATAGAGATGCAATGTGGATAATCCTAAGATGGCATGGCCTCCCCCATAAGATAGTAAATGTAATCAAAGCCCTATATGAGGGTTTTCAGTGCAAAGTGATCTGTGGAGAACATACCCCCAGCAGCTTTATGGAACAAACAGGAGTGAAACAGGGATGTGTATTATCACCAACATTATTTATCTTGGCAGTAGACTGGTTAATGAAGGAGGCAACATCAGACAAACGCAGAGGATTACAATGGACCCTTGACACAGTGCTGGAGGACCTTGACTTTGCGGAATACATTTGTCTATTATCAAGCAGTCACAAAGATATACAAGAGAAAATAAACAAACTAACTCAGAATGCAAACAACATAGGACTAAAGATCAGTGTAGGAAAGACAAAGTTAATGAAGCAAAATGTGAACACCAGAAATGTACTCAGAGTAGATAGCAAGTTAGTGGAGGATGTCAATGAATTTGTATACCTCTGGCAGTAGAGTAGTAGAAAATGGAGACAGCACAGAGGACATCAACAGCAGACTTACTAGAGCAAACCAGGCTTTTGCAGTGCTGCAGACTATATGGAAATCAACACAACAAAAAAAAAAAAAAACTAAGGATAAATATGAAAATCAGGATATTTAAGAGTAATGTTCTAAGTGTACTACTCTATGGAAGTGAATGCTGGAAAATCACCAAAATCATAGCAAACAAGTTGAATTCTTTCCAGACTAAATGTTTACGAAGAATTAGAAAAATATTTTGGCCAAACACAATAAGAAATAACATTTGAATTCTTTCCAGACTAAATGTTTACGAAGAATTAGAAAAATATTTTGGCCAAACACAATAAGAAATAACATCTTATTGGCAGAAATGCAGATGAAGCCACTGACAACAATTATTGAGGAAAGACGCTGACGATGGTTGGGACATGTGCTCCGAATGACTGACAACTCACTACCAAAAATAGCACTAAGATGGACACCACAGGGGAACAGAAGTAAAGGTAGACCAAAAGAGACATGTAGAAGAACAACAGAAAGGATGTTGAGCAATAGAGGGCAACACAAACATTGGCACACTCTACACCAACATAATACAAGCCATACTTGGACTAGCCTACAAAACAATCCCCCGAGAATGCAGAAAGAAATATAGCCCCTTCTGGACAAAATCTCTGGAAGACTTGGTTAAAAAAAGGAAGAGCAGCCAGGAAGAATGCAAAGAAGAACCCTACTCCAGAAAACGAATAGAGAACAATAAACTAACAGCTAAGGTAAGACTCGAAACTAAAAAAGCAAAGAAAGAGAAGTAGTTAAGAACATGCAGCAATCTCAACCTCGGAAATGAAGGAAAGAAGGCTTGGAAACTCTTAGATAACATGTCTGGAAAAAATCTAACAAGCTAACCTTAAGCCAATGCGAATCTCTGGTCGAGTCCTCTCAAGTGACTCGGACAAAGCTAG
The DNA here is from genome assembly GCA_009760885.1 of Achatina immaculata. Lineage (NCBI taxonomy): Eukaryota > Metazoa > Mollusca > Gastropoda > Stylommatophora > Achatinidae > Lissachatina > Lissachatina immaculata. Next base: position 29,371,995 of record CM019709.1, on the reverse strand, counting down.
TACTTTTAAGAAATTCTTTGCTGCCACCAACAAATCCTTCAACAGGAAAGTATTTGACAAGGCTCTGGGAAAAGTTCTGAGAAGTAAAGAGAAATCTTGCTTGGCAAACTTTTCACTTTTTTAGAAAAACTATACCATCCGTGAACTCCAGAGTGCTATGGGTAAGCTACAGCAAAGAAAAGTACAAGGACCAGACAAAATATTAAATGAAATGATCCTTCATCTGGGTCCCGTAGGAAAGTCCACATTGCTCAACTTCATTAACAAGACCCAACAAAGTAGAGTACTATCGAAATCTTGGAAGTCAGCCATGGTTAGACCTATCCTGAAAAAAAGAAAGAAAACCCAGAAGATGACCTAAAAAGCTTTAGACCAATCTCACTGACTTCCGACATTGGAAAGCTAGCAGAACGAATGCTTAACAATAGGCTGTACTGGTGGTTGGAATCCTCGGTGTCCCTCAATAACTACCAGGCAAGCTTCCACAAAGGACCAAGAACCGAAGACCAGCTATTTCCCCTCACTTAAAGTGTGAAAGACAGTTTTTTACACAAGAAAAACTCAGTAGCTGTCTTTGTAGACTTCCAGCTGGCATATGGTAGGGTCTGGCGAAAAGGTCTACTGTTAAAGATGCAAAACATGGGCATACATGGAAAAATGTATCAATGGGTTAAAAACTACCTGAGTAACAAGACTATATAAAATCAGGTCAATAACAGACTGTCAAATAAAAACACCCTGGTAGAAGGTCTGCCACAAGGTTCTGCTCTTATCTGCACCTTGTTACTAATCTTTATAAATGATCTCCACGATTTGCTGAACATTCACAAAGTCGTGTTTGTTTGCCGATGACCTTGTCATATGGACTAGCGAAACAGACCAGTAGCTGGCTGCTGAGAGACTTAATAGAGCCCTCCTCACCATATCAACCTACTGCAATTTCTGGAAGCTGAAGATCAATGTTAGTAAAACTACATATACAGTCTTCAATCTTAGCAACAAACTACATCTTACATCCTTCCCTCTTAGCAACAAACTACATCTTACATCCTTCCCATGCCGCTAAACGTCACATAGGGTCCGCTTGGTAGTTTGCCAAGATTTCCTGTCTTCGGCGAATTTTTCAGTATCATTAAGAGATGTTATGCCCACTGAACTGGCTTGTCTTAACAATGTCCTCTTTAGAGTTGCACGTGATCGACATTTTTTTTCTTTGGTCGTTTGGGGTGTTAAACTTGATAGCTTGTTTGGGGATACTCTGATTGTTTCTTCTCATCATATGACCGACACATGTCCATCTTTTTTTCTTACCACCCATGAAACAGGTTGTTGTTTGTTCATTTGTCTTTTCTCTGCGTTGTTCTAGAATTCGTTCCACTTTACATCGAGTATTTTCATGAGGGATTTGTTTTCAAAAAAAGTCTTATTTTGCTTATAATTTTTGAATGACATATGTTCTCAAGATTCTTGAAGGCCAATGCTGCTTTTGCAATTCGAATTCTAACTTCCTTTCTCGTGTCACCATCCTGGTCTATGTAGCTGCAGTAATATGCAAAATGGTTTACTTCTTCAACATCTGTTCCTTCTATGTATATTTGTCCTTCATGGTTAATGAGAGGTTTCATTTTATTATGTCATTTCATTATGAGTTATGTCATCTGCAAAATCAATCAATAATTTGTGTTCCATGTACCCAATCTATGCCCGTTTTACATGTGCACTGTTTATTTCATTATGAAGTCTATGGCAATTCCAAAAAGTAAGGAAGATAATATACATTCTTGTTTCACTCGTGTTTAAATCTAGAACCATTCTCTCGTTCCTTCTTCTGTGTTGACTGTACAAAAATATCCATTGTAGAGGTCTCTAATGATGTCGACAATTTTAGATGGTATTCCATATAGTCTTAAAATTCTCCACAATGAATTTCTATGTATGCCTTTTTAAAGTCTATGAAGTTCAGGATTAATGGTCTACAAAGTCATGTTTGTTTGCCGATGACCTTGTAATATGGACTGGTGGAACAGACCTGCAGCTGGCTCCTCACTATATCAACCTATTGCAATTTCTGGAAGCTGAAGATCAATGTCAGTAAAACTGGACGGTGGCCATGGAAGTCGGAACCCGCTAAGGAGTGTGTAACAACTCACCTGCCGAATCAACCAGCCCTGAAAATGGATGACGCTAGAGCGTCGGACCCATACCGGACCGTCTCGGCAATGGGCCCTTCCATGGGGCCGGAAGCGAGGCCGAGACGAGTAGGAGGGCCGTCGGGGTGAGCGTGGAAGCCTGGGGAGCGATCCTGGGTGGAGCCGCCCCGGGTGCAGATCTTGGTGGTAGTAGCAAATATTCAAACGAGAACTTTGAAGACTGAAGTGGAGAAGGGTTCCATGTTCAACTGCTGTTCACATGGGTCAGTCGGTCCTAAGAGATAGGAAAACTCCGTTCTGACCCCGGGGCATTCTTTCTTTCTTTCTAGAAGAGTCTCCGCTGTTGTCGAGATTTTTCAGCTGCCGTTCGTGGAGCGGTGCTCTTCCCGGCAAATGAAGAAAGGTACAAATGAGGTTGCCACGCAGCATCACTGCGGAAAAGGTGGTAGAAAGGATAAAGCGAAGCAAACAGTCAAATCATGGCACCTCTGGTCTGGAGGTCGGCCACGTTCTGGGTGCAGTCATGTCGGGTGAAATGTATGAACCGGCTTGTCTAACTGCTGGCGAGACTCTTCATATGCCGTGCGTGGAGTGAAGCTCCTCCCGGTTAAGGAAGTAAATGCGGAAAAGAAATAAAGGTTGCTGTGCGGAGCCGATGGGAAAAGGTGGTGGAAAGTGAAGTTTAACCGGTATGTCCAGTAGTATCGCTACGAGAGCTATACCACGGCACCTCTGCTCTAGAGGCCGCCTACGTCCGAAATACACCTACACTGGTGAAATATGCCTAAACCGGCACACACCAGGGGTGAAACTTGATGGCTAGACATGTCATGCCACCTCCGCTCTAGAGGTCGGTAACGCCTGATAAACACCCATACTGGTGAATTTTGCCTAAACTGGCTCATACCAGGGGTGAATCTTGAAGGCTATGCATGTCACAGTACCTCTGCTCTAGAGGTCGGTCCCGTCCCAAACACGCCCATACTGGGATAATGCCTAAACCGGCTCAACCCAGGGGTAGAAGTCACTAGTGGCGAGGATTCGTCCTCCTGGACAAAAGCTCCATCCTGGTCACAACTAGGAAGGGTAGCGGCCACGACCGCAAAATGCTGAAGTCGGAGACACTGGACCAGGGAAGTCTAGATAGGCAACCACCTCTCACCCGGCGGGGATGTTTGCGTATCCTAATCACGCTGAGGTTTTCCGGTGAGAAAGTCCAACCCTGGACTGGATGGGCAACCACCTCTCACCGGCGGTGATACACAGGTATCTCAAAACACGTCGAGGTTTTCCGGTGAGAAAGTCCAACTCTGGCCTGGGTGGGCTACCGCCTCTCACCCAGCGGGGATGCACTGATATCCTAAACACGTCGAGGTCTTCCGGTGAGAAAGTCCAACCCTAGACTAAACTGGTGCAATGAAAACCACGGTGTCACGCAATCCCGCTTCCGAGACCCACCAAGAATACAGGCTAAAGCACTGTGACACTCTGAATCTCTTGTGGTCCTTTCGTGGATCTCGTGTGGTCTATTTTGGACCACACAGGGGACCACGGGACCTAACGAGGACCACAGGCATGAATTCAGTAGGTTCACAGTGCGGTTTTTGGTGGTAGAAGTGAACGAAGAAGAAGAAGAAGAAGAAGTCAGTAAAACTACATATACAGTCTTCACTCTTAGCAACAAACTAAATATTAGAGAACTGATAATAACTCTTGATCAAATCATGAAAGAAACAAATCCAACATACCTTGGTGTGAAGTTAGACAGAAAATTGAACAGCAAGAAGTTCATGGATGGAGTAGCAGAAAAAGCATTCAAAGGACTAAACTTACTCAAGCGACTTGCAAGTACATTCTGGGGAGCTGATAAAGCAACACTCAGACAAATATACACAGGATATGTTAGATTTATAATAGATTACAACCCCTCCCTACAGGTCACAGAATCAAAGAGGTCTAGTATACAAGTAGAGAGAACAAAGGCGCTTCATTTCATTTGTGGGGAAGTGAGATCAACATCCAAAGCTACATGTGAAATTCATGCAAACATAGCATGGAGATACAATGAAGGATATGAAAAGGAGGTCATCTATTTCTCTTCATAAAATAAAACAAATAAAGAAGCTGTGGAAAGCAACAGACATAACTACAAAAATAGGATTTAAAAAGCGCTTTTTAACATCGTTTCCTAAGGCAACATATGTCTGTGAGACCTGGACACCTAACAAAACAGTTAAGATTGCACACATGCCTTTAAATGATACAGAATATTTCTTCAAATGTCATGGACACAACAAATATATCCATACTACAGGAACTTACTAGTGAAGAAGATTGGTTAGTATGGAAGATTACACTGAGTAAACTTAAATATTTTACACATATTAAACATCATGATAGTTTAGAGAAGACAGTTTTGGAAGGGTACATAATGGGAAAAAGAGAGGAAGACCAAAGCGAAGATGGGTGCAAGACATATTTGGTGATTTGCGAATGGACGCACTATTAACTGGGCATCTTACTTACAACCGAAAGGCCTATGGGAGAGCAGTTAGGGAGACAAAGTTCCTCAAGGAACATGCAGACTGACTCATAGATACATTAAATATAAGACGGGAAACATCCACCATTAAGACTGTAGAAATATATAAACGCATGCCCCCAGATCATTCTAACAGAATAGTGGTTGATAAATGGAACCATAATAATAGTCTGAAACTGAAAACTGCAGTGCACATAACAGAACAGTTAAACACAAGACACAAACTCCCTGAAGACAGAGAAGAACTTACAAGAGTACCAGACAACCCACCAAACACAAACTACATAGTTCCTCAAACTAACATCAGACTCAAGAACAAATTAGTGAACAAATCATCAGATCCCAACACCCTAAAGCTGTGTGCACTGGAGACCATAGAATCCTACCCCAAGGACTGGATCCATGCATACACTGATGGGTCAACATTCAAGGAAACATATAATGCAATATATGGGGTACTCATAATGTTTTCAGACACGACGACAAGCCACATTTCTGCTATTTGTGGATCCTGCTGCTCCAATTATGATGCAGAGATGCAGGCAATATTAGCAGCCACCAGCACCAAATACAAAAACAGTGCCTCCCACCCAAAAAACCTTGTTATTTTCTCACTCCCAGTCTGCTCTCCAGGCTCTTGAAAACTGGATACCATCAGCTGATCACATTACAACTGATATAGTGCAATAAACCAACATGCCTCCTATGACATCAAGACCGCCCTGCAGTGGATACCAGGGCACATAGATATCAGAGGAAATGAACGTGCTGAAAGACTGGCAAATAGTGGAGCCACCATATCACAGCCCCACATCTCCACCAACATGAGAATAGCTAAACATTCTACACAACAACTGCAAGCAGCAGTGGATGGACAACTGGGCCAGTAACCCACCTGGAAGATCCCTTTATACACACCTGCCGAAGCCTAACCTCGGAGACTACATCAACAGTTTATGTTGTAAAGACCAATTCGCGGGTTGAGAACAGGACACATCACCCTCAATAAGCAGTGACACAGAGTGACCGCTGACCACACACCATACTACATGCACTGCAACAGACAAGAAGAAGAAACTGTTAAGCACCATTTGCTGGACTGCAGTGCATTGAAGAACCTTCGGAAGAACCTGATACCACCAAACTTCTCAATCACCGACATTCTGTATGGAGATGTAGAACAGCTGAAGAGGTCCTGTACGTTTCATTATCTGGAACAAGGGAGACAAGAGTGAAAACTCATAAACCCGGGGATCGGAAAAGTCAAAGTCGATGGGAACAGATCATGACTTTCGACTTGATTAAACATTTCTAATGAGTGTGCCACATTTCAAAGTCACGTGAATTTTAATAAGACAATGAGTGAAGAACTCATTAACAAAAATAGATGTACAGCACAAGGGAACAAAAATAAGAGTAAATCAAAGGAGACTTGGAGAAGAACAACAGAGAGGATGTTGAACTACAGAGGGCTCAAAAGACAAAAGCCGATAAAAGGCGAAAGACAGGCTTTTGTGGAAAATTCATTTTGAAGCCCTAAGTGCCATGCGTACTAAGGAGCGAGAGAGAGAGAGAGAGAGAGAGACAGAGAGAGAGACAGAGAGAGAGAGAGACAGAGAGACAGAGAGAGAGAAAGAATAAATGAAGAAAATATATATTGATTTTGCACGTATTGCACTCGAAATTTAAAGTAAACATTATATCGGCCGGAAACTATCATAACATTAATTGCCACACCTTCTCGAAATTGGAACTGGAAAATCGCATATGAATAGAGCCATTTCACACTTCATAATATTTCCATAATGTGGTGCGTTTTTAATTGTGACAAGTGTTTGTATGATATATATATATATACATTATAGAAAAAATACTAACTTTCTGCGTTCATGAATTGAAATATGGAAAGAGAACACAATTAGTAAAGACATTGATGAAGTTATTTCTAAAGTTCTTGAAAGAAACTTATTTTCAAATTCTATCTGTCGGCCTGGTTTCTTGTCTAAATGTATGTTTGTACGTTTCTCTCTCTCTTTCTGTGTCTCTGTCTATCTCTCTCTTTCCATCTGTCTCTATCTATTTCTTCTCTGCCGCTGGATTGCATAAATAATATAACCAATTTTTAACAACGTACTGAAGTTAAAAACCTAAGTATAAAAAAATATTATATGAAGCTGTATATAATTTCATAAAGATCATTTTCAGTATAAAAGTAGTTATACTGGTTCTGAGAAAAATGAAGATTTAGGTGCACTACGAAGCTCATACCCAAAGTCGTGAGCTAATATATATATTTTTTTAATTCAGAATTTATAGATTGAGAAAATATAAATATATCAACTTAACTGCATCCTTTGCACTTCATGTAGAGGTCACATGACGTCACCCTCTTGTGTCACATGACCACGCGGAGCAGAAACAAAATGGCGGGTGCTGAAGTTTCGTTTCGTCGACGTGCTGTTATTGAGTTCTTCGTTAAGGAGGAAATCCGCGCTACTGAAATTGACCAAAAACTTCATCTTGCTTATGGAAACGTGTGTATGGCTGCTATCAGTGTTAGGAGGTGGGTGAAACATTTCAAAGATGGAAACACGAGCATCCAAGATATACCTCGCAGCGTTCACCCTCGAACTGCCTCCACTGAACGCAACATTGAAAGGGTTGACGACATCATTAAACAAGACAGACGTGTCACAGTTTCTGAAAGTGCTTTAAATCTTGGAATAGGACGCAGTGCAGTAGAGGAAATGATTGAAACCCTGGGCTATAGAAAAGTTTATGCCCACTGGGTCCCACGTTTGTTGGCTGAAGATCACAAAAAGCTGTGAGAAAAACCGGACAACTGAGGAAATTCAGAATATAGGTTGGGAAATTCTTCCACACCCTGCCTACAGGTTGGGAAATTCTTCCACACCCTGCCTATAGCCCTGACCTGCACCCAGTGATTACCATGTTTTCGGTTTTGTGAAAGAACAAATGCGAGGCCATCACTACGACACAGGAGAGAATGTCCAGAAAGCAGTGCGTCTGTGCCTTCGGTCAGCTGGAACGGAATTCTACCGGGAGAGTATTTTCAAACTTGCAGAGCGATGGGGAAAATGTGTCCAGAGAAGTGGAGATTATGTTGAAAAGCGAAGAAAGGGATGCAGAATAAGGTGATACATTTATATCTTCTCTATAACTTCTGGTTTTTAAAAATATTATGCTCCCGACTTTCGGTATAACCCTCGTAGTATTGATCACTGGCATGTTCTTTTTTAATGTAAAATGCTATAAATGTATTTGTTCCAAATTTAAAAAAAAATACTTACCTGCTGTGTTAATGACTTGAAATGTGAATAGAAAACGAAGTTGGTTAGTTAGTTGATGTATCATCCTCAATGCACGTTGGCCTATGTCTGGTCACTCCACGCTTGACCTTATGTTCCAGCAATCTGTTCGTGGTTGCAGATTCAGAACTCTCGGCCATAACAACCCAAGCGCTTCGCCTGTGTCTCACAACGGACCCATCTGGTAGATGACCACATCACATACTCAAAAGGAATTAGAGCAGTCCCTTGGCACCAAAACCCATTCCTCAAAAGTTTCTGTGGCTTCAAGTAGATAGAACTGTTGAACAATGTCCTCTACTTTCCTCATCCAGAATGTTCCTTTTGTTAATCTGGTAACCTTTTCTTTACTCATAACCTCACTGTAAAATGAGTAGTTTGTATCAACACTAACCCGGAGGTATGCACGTGCCCGGTATGTGTTTATTCTGCTTCATCACGGTTGATAAATAAAGAAGATATCTCATAGCCTGGACGAAGTGGCTTTTGTGCACCCAAGTATGATTTGTATTTCTTCATTCTGTATCCTTAGTCTCCCCATCTGAGTCTGACAGAGAGTAAGGACTGCCAGGACATATTCAACCAGGCCAAGGACAAGTCCCTGGTATAAAAGAACGAGATGACGCTGCTCGAAATCCGCCGCAGACATTATCTTCATAGCTACCAGTCCCTTCATAGCCTTCTACACCAAATAGTCAACCTGCTCTCTGAGTGAAAGGTTCCGATCAAACCGCACTCCAAGTTAGTTATTTCCATATGCCATTTCCACCACCTCCGAACACAGACTCATGGTTGGTGATGGTGTGTTGGCTATCCGGTTATTCAGAGAGAACCACGTCCGGTTAACTGGAGCATCTGCTTCACTGCACCACCCAACAATACGGCCCAGTTCTCCAGCAACCTGATCGCGGTCTCGGCTCTGCCGATATACCAGGACATCTTCGGCACGGGGGATAAGGGGGGACACTGTGGTAGGCCGGGATGTATCGTTATTGCTTCCAAGTTCAAGCTGCCACACTTGAATACTGCCATCAGCTGAAAAACGACTGCTCAGATCCAGTTAAGTCGAAATGGACTAATTTTGAGTTCCAGAAGCTGAACCACAAGAAGTCCAAACGAAGTCGAACTAAAAAAAAAACAGATCTGTGAAATTATTTCCCTGGTTCACATAACAACCTTTGTTTCTGAATATTTTAATCTAACTACGTACATACTTAAATATCTGTCTACCTAACCACCTGTCTAAATACCTGTCTAGTTATACACATATTCACCTACCTTCTTACCTTCCTGTCTGTTTCTCTGTCTGTTTCTCTATCTGCCTGCCTGCCTATCTGTCCGTCTCACTCACCATCCATCCATCCATCCATCCACCCATCCACCCATCCATCCATCCATCCATCCATCCATCCATCCATCCATCCATCCATCTGTCTGTCTGTCTGTCTGTCTGTCTGTATGCTTGTCCGTCTATAATATAATTTTGGTGCATGCATAGTGAAATATCGAGGTGATCTTTTGATGAAACAGACTTTGCTGTGTATACGACTTCGATAGCTGGGCCGTGTCGACATAAGTTGTGCTGATTCACGTTACGCACGTGAATAACAAGGGTCGACTTCCATCTTGCTCTTCGAGAGTTGAGGTTACTTGACTAGTTACACACATAATTCCAGCTCTCACTCTCACCTGCTGGATTAAGACATCACACAGCTGGACAAAACACGTCCACACAGTTACACGTTCAAACCAAGACTCAAACTCCACTGACTCAGCATTGACCGTACAATTTCCTGTCACGGGTTTTGCAGCCCACGTGACTTTTTCGAAGGATCTCAACAGGAGAAAATTGAAAAGGAAAAACCTATAATAATGCCCTTACTATCATTGTTACACGAATACTGCTATACGTCCGTCCGTCCGTCCGTCCGTCCGTCTGTCTGCCTGCCTGCCTGCCTGTCTGTCTGTCTATCTATCTATCGTTGTGGCTCTCTTTATGACTGTCAGTCTATCATTCTTTTTGTCTGTCTGTCTACTTCTACATTTAATAATTATTTACAATATTGTTTAGTAAGGTAAAGGAAAAGGTAAAATTCCCGTTTCCATGACCTTCTGCACATTAAAGAAGTTAGTAGGCAGGTGAACTTCACGGAAGGTACCTGGATGTTTTTAATGCACGGGAAGAGCGTGGAACAAGAGCGAAAACCTGTGGAATGTTACAACTTGTACTATGTAAACTCGGGGAAAATTATTCTGAGATAGAGATGGATAGATGGGTTGATGGATTGATGATTAGAATGAGATTAGTGTCAGTTTCAGTTTTGGTTACGATGTAGAAGTACACTCTAGTTTTTTCTTTTGCCTTGTTCTTGTTAGGACAAGAATGTTTGTGGTAACATTATAGGTTAGGATGTAGATCAGTGGTTTCATACTTTTTGGCTTTTGTTCCTCTTTTAAGAGCAGGTTAGAATGCTAGTCAGTGTGGTGATTTTTGTTTTTTATTAGAAGTGTAATTCTTTCTTTGAAAATTGTGGGAATGTAACCCTTTTTTTTATTTTAAGGATTTTGCTCCCAATGGCGCAGAGTAACCACGCCGGGAAATCTTGAGATTTGTTGTTTCTTTTCCTCATGTCTACACCTTCATCTTCTTTTGTTCACCACTCATTCTGCTCATTAATAAGTGTGGTTCATTGAGTATGTATTCTAAGCTCGGGTTTTTTTCACCACTCATTCTGCTCATTAATAAGTGTGGTTCATTGAGTATATATTCTAAGCTCGGGTTTTTTTCACCTCTCATTCTGCTCATTAATAAGTGTGGTTCGTTGAGTATATATTCTAAGCTCGGGTTTTGTTCACCACTCATTCTGCTCATTAATAAGTATGGTTCGTTGAGTATATATTCTAAGCTCGGGTTTTGTTGACTCTCTTTTGAGTTGATTCTTGTTGTCAGTCTCGTTGAGCGGTTGTTAGTTTAATAATGGTCCAATTCTGTGACACATGCGTTTTATATAGGTCGTCACTTAGCCTGGGTTATGTTGTTGTGTTATTTTATGTATACTATAGTAACAGTTTTGCTAACTGATTCGGCAACAGAAATAAGTTAGGCAACCAACAACAAGAAGTAGTATTGAAGAAAGAATTTACAAGTAGCACACAGTACAAAGTAGTAGTAGAAAATATCAAACTTCAGTTCTTCTTCAAAACTTACCTTCTCTGTATTGAAGAACACCAATGTTCAACTTATCTCACTTTTGTCTTCTATTTGGGCATCATGTAATCTTCATTTAGTGCCGTACACAGAATAGACTTATTCTATTCCGACATTGTGTATTATTCTGTACCTGATATTTTAAGCAGTGTAGCTGTTATGTTTGTTCTGAAAAGCGTGCAAGTGAGCAGTACCACCAGGCGTTTATTAGACACTTCAACAGATGGCGGCTACATCTAAATAATTTGTGAAATAAAGGACTTACCAACTGTATTAACGTTTAAAATATGGCCGGAAACAAAGTTGATTAGTAAAATGGTCTTCGATGTTCTTTTCTGCTTCAGAGAACATGGCGGTTTTTTAAGAATAGTAATTCTGCGAAGTTAATGAGTAAAGCGGTTTATGAGTATAATAAGAATTTTTTTTTATTATATAGAGCCTACTAAGTGCATAATATTGAATTTTGTTATTAATTAATGTATGTGTGTATCTGTGGATCATCATCATCATCATCATCATCATCGTCATCGTCATCATCATCATCGTCATCATCATCATCATCATCATCATCATCATCATCATCGACTTTCACTACCTTGAGAGCATAGGCCATGAATAAAGTGTCTCCAGTCATCCCTGTTCTTTGAATTATTCTCTGCTTCCTTCCATGTGCATCCCTTGTCTCTGAGCACTGTCATAATTTATCTTCTTCAAGTAAGACAAGGTCTTCTTCCTTTTCTATTTCCTGAAGGATTCCATATCGGTGCCTGTCTTGCTATGTAGGTGTCGGGTTTCCTCAGAGTGTGCCTAATCCACCTCCACTTTCTAAACATGATTTGTAGGTTCATAGGTTCCGTCCTGCCATATTCCTGACCTCCTCGTTCCTGATCTTGTCCTACCATTTAATGTATAAAATCCTCCTCAAGCAGTAGTTCATGAATGTTTGTATCCTCTGGTGTATTGTCTTGGTCATAACCCATTTCTCTGAACCATATAGCAGGGCATTCTTATATCTGTATTTGAAAGCCTAAGTTTGGTTCTTGTTTTGATGATCTTAGTTGACCATAATTTGTTAAGTTGAATAAATCTTGTCCTGACCTTGGTTATTCTAGCTTTAACTTCCTTTTCCGTTCCCCCATATTTATCCAGTATGCAGTCTAAATATATGAAATACTCTACTTTCTCAACTAGCACTAGCTCAATTACCATGAGGCTATTGCTTGCACTATTACTTCTCAATATCTTTGTTTTCTTTTCTGTTAAAATATAGTCCAGTTCAGCTTGCTTAAGTCTAACGTTTCTCTTGCATTTGTGTGTGGCTGTGTGCCAGAAGTGCCACATCATCTGCGAAGTCAAGATTTTCCAATCGGTTCCACAGTGTTAATTGTATTCCATTTCGTTTCCCTTGTGTGATAGTTCTCATGATTCAGTCAACTGCTAGAAGAAATAGGAATGTTGATAGCAAACATCCCTGCTGCACGCCTGTTTCTTTAAACTTTTCTGTGAGAGTTCCTCCATGCACGATTCTACAAGTTGTTCCTTGTATGTATGCACGCATGTATGTATATTTGTTGTATGTATGCACGCATGTATGTATATATGTTGTAAATAAACCCAGTCAGGTTCCTGTGATATTCATTTAGGGTTACTAATTATGGCTATTGATTCTTCGGGGTCAGTCATATACGATCTACCTCCATTTAATCTAGTTCCTTTTTTGTGTGTATACTTCTGTGAAGGGGATGGCTTCACTGATTTTGAGATATTTCTTTAATTGTGCACATTGTTGTCGGCTTTGTAGATCATGTAGACCTAATATGTATCACAATGCTGCCGTAGGTGTAGTTTTCGTGCAGCCAAGAACAAATCTTATTGTTTCATTCTGAAGTATAATTTGGTTAACTTCGTGTTTGAAAGCCTTAGCAGTCCATGGTCACAGTTTATTCTGCATAGAACTAATGTTCTAACTCGGTGACTAGGCTGGGTTGTGATAATTGTAGATAAGATGTTATTTTAATTACCACTAGTCCCTGCCAAGCCTTGAATGTGGTTTCTTCCAAGTGTTTGGTAAACGCTCAAGTTTTGTTCAGACTGAGTCCTAGATATTTGAGGATGTGGATACTTTCAATGTGTACATTTCCATAAGCTATATCGGTCATTTTGTCCGTTACAATTCTATTTACTGAGTGAGTAAGAAATTACTTTCGTTTTTGTTCATTAATTATTGCCAGTGATCTTTACACCACAAAATGATATTATTAATTTCCTCTTGTTGTTTGATTGTGATAGTCTGTCAGTTTTTGCCGTGGACGTAAATAAAAACGTCATCTAGAAACGTTGAAAGTTTGTATGATAATGGTTGGTTGAAAATGACGAGAACTGTTACACAGATGTTAAATAATGCTGGGGAAAGTGTGAATCCCAGGTGTAGCGCTGGAAATATTTGAGTCGGTTGAGAGGTCCATGTTCTGGATTTTAACGTTATGACTCTTCTGTAAAGTGCCTCCAGATCACAATCTACATCTCTACTCCTATCTCCAGCATTATTAACAACGTGGTATTCTGTGCTTTATTATATGCTTCCTCTAACGCCACATTAAGTTTCTCTCCTTTCTTTGTAATGCCTCATATATTTCCCCTACGTGACAATCGCCATATTTGTTGTTGTCTCCCTTCCCGGAGGGCATCCTATCATTGTTTCAGGTAATAAGGCCTCGCTTTCAAGTTCCAACCAGGTTCTTTCTGCTAATATTTCCTTCCTTGTTTGCTCTACATATGTTTTGAAGGGGATAATACGATAAGGTTAAAATATAACAACACAGTAGATAATTTTAAGACATTAAGTCCCGACACAATAAAAGAAAATCGAAGAAAAACAAAAGAGACAAACAGTCTAGCACTTCAGATTTTCTATCAAAAGAAGAGAACAACAAATTTAATGGATTTTGTTCAACTAATTCACGTCTGATAGATCATTTTAAAACATCTGGAAACTTTACCGACGCATGAATCAACAAAATAAAATGGAACTATCATGCTCAGTACAAGACGAGGACGGAAGAGTTTTCACTATAGAAGAAGAAAATGGTCAAGAGTTATTAAAGAGCCATCTACGACAAACTAGTCAATGAAAATTGACAGAATGCACGAAAAACAATAAATAATAAAACTAAATAAACAACCCACCTGTCGATTTTAACAAACTTAAAATTAGTAGAAATGAAGAAGAGATGAATGAAATAATAACACACAGAGGTTACAGTTCGGTGAGATATGACATAATCCGTTATTTACAGACGAAACTGACAACCAGAAATGACATCAGAGAAGTAACCAAGCACTACAACCAAAGTGCCAACATCGGCCACATTTCTGATCTTTCGTTGCTCAGTCACCTCGCACAGTATCCACAACTGGAAAAAAACCTAATATATACATATATATAATCTTAGCTAGTTTCTGCTGCTGAGTGATAGAAATAATACAACTATTTCATCGAATACATAAAAGAGCACTAAATGAGAACTCTAGCAACAGATAATAGGTTGAATATAGAAAACGAAATGCTAGTTGAAGTTTTATAGAAAAGAGTAAAGAACATTTTGTACACCGAGAAAACTTCTCCTTATTCTGAAAAAAAGTGTAGAAGAAATAATACTGAGCATTTTGTCACATTTTTAAAAGATAAGTGCTACACATTTATATGTTGTATATTTATAAAAAATACTTACAATCTATATTGATGTTTCCAAATATAAATAGAAAAGACGTTAGTAAAGACACAGGTGAAATTATGGTTAATGTTCTCGCAAAGTTTTTTTGTTTCTATCATCTAGCGCTCTGTCTGCCTGCCTGCTTGTATACCTACCTACGTAATCTATATGTGTGTCTTTCTGTCTGTTTTTCTCTGCTTCTTTCTGTCTGTATGTCTGTTTGTCTGTCTCATTTTCTGTATCTCTTTTTGTTTTTATTTGTGCATTGCTAACAATTTAATCGTCCTGGAAATTCTAATTTCCTTGATCTGCAACAAAACCATGTTACAAAAACAATTAGAACACTAAAAGATGTTGGATATTTCTGAGCTCATTTTGGTATTTTATTATTCAATTCAGGAAATAACTCTGTACAAATATTAAATTTTCTTTATTAAATAATAAGGAAAACTAAATAAAGCTAACATTCGTTGTCGCTGTGTTATAAGAATAATGCACTCATTAAACATTTAAGGAAGTTTTAACTAGCATATTAACAACAGTTAAAAACATATATTTGTTGAAGAGAAATTATCTCAATTTTGTACTACTCTGTAACTGAAATTTTAAGCAATACAACAGTTGTATTGTTCCGACAGCTGTTTATATATAGAATACAACAGGGCATTAATCAGACACTAAAGTAAAATAGGCATTGGCTACATCTAAAGGTTTTATTTAATAAATGACTTATATCTGTATTAACTTTAGAAATATGTGTAGATGTGGTTGATTAGTAACATGATTTTCAATGTTTTTATAATTTTCCTTGTGCGTTACAAAACGGAAAATGACATTTAAAAAAAAAATCTCTGTGCGTTTGGAAAATAACTGTGCAGTTATACCCAGTATGGACTCCGGTATCGTAGTGATAATTTAATGTCTGCGGTATCTAGCCACATCTACCTGCTTTCGTTAGTATGTTGAAGCCTGCTGTTGTGTAACATTCAACTATATTCAGCCTGTCTTTGTATATTCAGTTCTTACCAGCGAAGCAGTTGTCGAAGCGAACGAAGGGCGAATTGTTTAAACCAGTTTATTCTCTATGTTTCTTTCACTAGAGGAGCGTATCTTTCTTGCTGAGCACGTATTTCGAGAAAGCAGTACATACACTGATTTAGTGAGGGAGCAGTTTGTTGAAAAATTCCCAGGAACACCCGTAGCTCATCGCAGTGAAGTTTATAAAC
This sequence comes from Achatina immaculata, assembly GCA_009760885.1. Taxonomy (NCBI): domain Eukaryota; kingdom Metazoa; phylum Mollusca; class Gastropoda; order Stylommatophora; family Achatinidae; genus Lissachatina; species Lissachatina immaculata. Next base: position 29,355,827 of record CM019709.1, on the reverse strand, counting down.
TTACTGAGAAATTTCGTGATACAGGCTCAGTTTCAGACGCACCCCTAGTGGGAGACCATCTAAACTTAACAAGGGGAAGTTATCGAGCATTTCTGACTCTGTGCTTCATAGTCCATCAAAGACTTTGTGAAAGTTGACACACCAGGAAGGTATCGGGCTTGTAACTGTGTATAAGGATGTGAGGGAAATTGTGAAACTCTTCCCATATAATGTAACTGCGTTCCAACAATTGTCGCCGGCGGATCATGAAAAACGACTCCAAAACTGTAAGTGGTTTACAAATTTCATTCAAACTAACACCGTTGATTAAACTGGTGCAGCGAAAACCACGGTGTCATGCAATCCCGCTTCTAATACCCATCAAGAATACTGGCTCCAGTCCTGTGATACTCTGAACCTCTTGTTATCCTCTCGGGGATCTTGTGTACTCCTTCTCGGAGACCGCGGGACCTATTGAGGACCACGGGAGTAAATTTAGTAGGACCACAGGGCGGTCTTGGTGGTAGAAGCGAACGAGGAAGAAGAAGAAAGATTTGTTGTTAGGTACGTGTCTGATTAGCTTATAATATCGTAACATTTTTTAATCAGCACGCTTAATCGGCAACTAAAGCCACGGCAGGTAGGTTTGTCTAGATACCACAGACATTAAGATATCACTACGATATCGGTATCGGTACTGGATTAGTGCACAGTTACTTATGGAACACCCTGTGCAAAGACAATGTTCAAATTACTATTTTGTACAGACCACAATCTATGGATTAATCCATTAATACATTCAACCATCCTTTCGTCTACAAATCCATCCACTGATCCATTCCTCTACTCATTCATCCATCCTTTAAATTATCCATCCATCACTATGTCCATACATCCAAGGATTTATCTTGTATTAAAATATTAGTTGAAGTTTTATGTAACATCACATCTAGTTATGTCTACAACAAGTCGCTATTCTAAAAGGTTAGTAAGTGTAGACATATGAATACTGCATATTCAATATCTCTAAAAAGAGGAATTCATATTTACATATATGTCATAAAATAAATAAAACATACTTACCCCCTGTGATATGTTTTCATAGATGAAAAGAAAACAAAAAATCACAAACATTAGTGAAGGTGTTTCGAAAATTCTCATACCGCTTTTTGCTGCCACTAAGCAACCACTAAGACATCACTAAGCAGCCATTAAGAAGCCACTAATCTGTCACTAAGAAGTCACTAAGCCACCATTAAGAAGCCACCAACCCACCACTAAGAAGTCACTAAGCCACCATTAAGAAGCCACCAAGCCACCACTAAGAAGTCACTAAGCCGTCTTTAAGAAGCCACTAAGCTGCCACTAAGAAGTCACTAAGCCATTATTAAGAAGCCACTAAGCTGCCACTAAGAAGTCACTAAGCCGCCATTAAGAAGCCACTAAGGTGCCACTAAGAGATCACTAAGCCGCTATTAAAAAGCCACTAAGCTGCCACAAAGAAATCACTAATCCGTAGCAACTAATCCGCCACTATGATACCACAAAGAAATCACTAACACGCCACTACACCGACACTAAATCGCCAAAAAGAAGTCACTAAGGCACCACTAAGATGTCAGTAAGTCGCCACTTAAAAGTCGGAAAGCCACCGGAAATACGCAATTAAGAAGTCACTAAGATGCCACTATGAACTGACTGAGCCGACACTAAGAAGTCACTAAACTGACAGTAAGAAGTCACTAAGCCTCCATTACGCCGCATCTAAGAATTCACAAAGTCACCACTAAGAAGCCATTAAGCTGCCACAAAGAAGTCGCTAAGCCACCATTAAGCCGTCACTAAATCGGCACTAAACAGAAACTAAACAACCACTAAGACGCCATTAAGAAGTCACTAAGTTGACAATAAGAATTCTAAGGGTCAACTAATAAACACTGAGCTGCCGGTAAGAGGTCACTAAGCCGCCACTAGGAAGTCACGAAGATGTCACTAAGAAGTCACTAAGCCGCCACTAAGAAGTCACGAAGATGCCACTAAGAAGTCACTAAGCCGCCAGTCAGACGCTACTTAGAACCCACTAAGAAGTCACTAAGCTCCAACTAAGAAGCCACTAAGAAGTCACTAATCCACAACAAAGACACCACTAACAAGACCGTAAGGCACCACTAATAAGACACTAGGCCACCACTGAAAAGTCAAGAGGCCGCCATTAAGCCACCACTAAGAAATCATGAAGCCGCCCCCAAGAAGTCACTAAGTGACCACTAAGAAGTCACTAAATCGCAACTAAGAATTCACTAAGCCACCACTATGAACCTACTAAGACGTCACTAAGCTGCCACTAAGCCGTCACTAAGTCTCCAATAAGAAGACACTAAGAAGTTACTAAGCCGCAACTAAGCCACACTAAGAAGCCACTAAGAAGTCATTAAGATGTCGAAAAGAAGTCAGTGAGCCACAAATAAGAAGTCACTAAACCGACAGTTTGATGCCACTAAGTAGCCAATAAGAAGTCAATAACCTGACATGAAGAAGTTTCTAAACCACCACTAAGAAGTCACTAAGCCGCCACTAAGAATTCACTAAATCGCCACTAATAAGCCACTAAGGCGCCACTAAGCAATTAATAAGACGCCATTAGGCTGCTGCTACGCTGCCACTAAACCACCACTAAGCCATCACTAAGCCGCCACTAAGTAGCAGTTAAGTCGCCACTAAACCACCACAAAGTCGCCATTGAAAGACACTCATCCGCCACTAATAAGTCAATAAGACGCCACTAAGAAGTCACTGCACCACCACTAAGCCAACACACAGAAGTCACTAAACCGCCATTAAACCACCACTAAGCCGCCACTAAGTAGCAGCTAAGCCGCCACTAAACCACCACAAAGTCGCCACTGAAGGACACTTATCCGCCACTAAGAAGTCAATAAGATGCCACTAAGAAGTCACCGAAACACCACTAAGATGTCACTAAGCCGACACTAAGAAGTCACACAGCTGTCACTAAGCCGTTACTTACACGAAACTAAGCCAACACTGAGAAGTCACTAAGCCGCCATTAAGAAGTCAGTAAGCTGCCACTAAGAACTTAATAAGCCGCCACTAAACCGCCATTAAGACGCCACAAAAAAGTCACTATGTCTCCACAAAGAAATCACAAAGCTGTCACTAACACGCCACTAAGCCGAAATTAAGCTGCCATTAAGATGCCATTAAGAAGCCAATATGATGCAACCAAGATGCTAATAGCAAGTCACTAAGCCGCCACTAAACAACTACTAAGCTGGATCAAAGAAGCCACTAAACCAAAACTAAGGAGTCACTAAGCCTCTAGAAAGCCGCCACTAAGAAGTCACTAAGAAGTCAGGAAGCAGCCAGTAAGACGTCACTAAGAATTCAGTAAGCTGCAACTAAGAATTCAATAAGCAGCTAATAAGACGCCACTAAGCTGCCAACAAGAAATCATTAAGCCACCATTACGGAGTCATTAAGCCACCACAAAAAAGTCATTAAGTCACCACTAAGAAGTTACTTATACGACACTAAGAAGTCACTAAGTTGTCACAAGAAAGTCACTAAGCTGCCACTAACAAGTCACTGAGCAGCAACAAAGAAGTCACTAAGCTGGTGCTAAGAAGTTACTACGCCACCACTAAGAAGTCAATATGTCCACACTAAAAAGTAATTAAACATTTACTAAGAACTAATTGTCACCACTAAGAAGTCACTAAGCAACCAATAAGAAGCCACTAAGCCGCCACTAAACCACTACTAAGCCGTAACTAAGCCGCTACTACGCCACCATTAAACCGAGACTAAACCTCCACTAAGCCCACACTGAGCTGCCAGTAAGAAGTCACTAAGCCGATACTAAGAAGTCGCTAAACTGTCACTAAGAAGACACGAAGCTGACGCTAAGAAGCCATTAAGCCGCCACTAAGCAGTCACTATTCCGACACTTAACCATCAATAAGAAATCACAAAGCTATCACTAAGATATCAATAAGATGCCACTAAAAAGGTCAATAAGCATCCATTAAGAAGTCACTAATCCGATCCAAAGAAGTCACTAAGCCTCCATTAAGATGTCACTAAGGTGCCACTAAGCTATCACTAAGAAGTCACAAAGTCACCACAAAGACTTCACCAAGCTGTCACAAAGAAACCACCAAGCCGGCACTAATATCACTAAATCGGCAATGAGAAGTCACAAAGGCGCCACTAAGACGTAACTAAGCTGCCGCTAAAAAGTCACTAAGATGCTTCTAAGAAGTTACTAACCCACCACTAAGAAGTCACTAAGACGCAACAAAGAAGTCACAAAAATGCCACCAAGAAGTCTCAAAGCCGCCATTAAGACACCACTAAGAAGTCACTAAGCAGCCAAAAAGCTGCCATTAAGAAGTCACTAAGCTGCCAGAAAGAAGCCACTAAGCCGTCAGAAAGAAGCCACTAAATTGCCACTAAGAATTCACTAAGCCAGCACTAAGCCGCCACTAATCCGCGGCTAAGAAGTCATTAAGCCACCACTAAGAAGTCACTAAACCACCACTAAGCTGCCACTGGGCCACAACTGAGAAATCACTAAGCCACCACTAAGAAGTCATTATGAAGTCACTAAGACGCCACTAAGAAATCACTATGAAGCCACTAAGAAATCACTAAGCCGCTACTAATAATTCACTTAAATGCCAAAAAGATGTCACTGAGCCGCCATTAGGAAATCACTAAGCCGGCACTATGAATTCACTATGAGGTCAATAAGAATTCAGTAAGCAGCCAGTAAAACGTCACTAAGAATTCAGTAAGCTGAAAATAAGAAATCACTAAGACACTACAAAGCCTTTACAAAGAAATCATTAAGCCGCCACTAAGAAGTCACCAAGCCACCAAAAAGAAATCACTATGTCGCCACTAAGAAGTCACTAATACGACACTAAGAGGTCACTAAGTCACCACAAAGAAGTCATTAATCTGCTACTAAGTCGCCAGTAAGAAGTCACTAAGCTGTCAGTGAGCCAAAACTAATAAGTCACTGAGCCTCCACTAAGAAGTCACTAAGCTGGTGCTAAGAATTTACTAAGCCACCACTAAGAAGTCAATAAGGCCACATTAAGAAGTAATTAATCATTCACTAAGAAGTCAGTGTTGTCACTAAGAATTCACTAAGCCGCCACTAAGAAGCCACTAAGCTGCCACTAAGAAGTCACTAAGCAACCATTAAGAAGCCACTAAGCCACCACTAAGAAGCCACTAAGCCATCACTAAGAAGTCACTAAGCCATCACTAAGAAGTCACTAAGCCGCCACTTAGAAGTCAATAAGTCACCACTAAGAAGTCAATAAGCTGCCACTAAGAAGAAGAAACTAAGCCACCACTAAAAAGTCACTATGATGCCACTAGGAAGTCAATGAGCGGCCACTAAGAAGTCACTAAGATGCCACTAAGATGTCACTAAGCTGCCAATAAGAAGTCATTAATATGACACTAAGAAGTCACTAATCCGCTTCTAAGCCATCACTAGTAAATCACTAACACGCAGCTAAGAAATCACTAAGGAGTCACTAAGCCGCCAATAAGAAGTCATTAAGCCTACACTATGCCGCTACTAAGTCTGCACTAAGCCCCCTCTAAACAGTCACTAAGCAGACACAAAGCCGCCACTAAGAAGCCACTAAGAAGTCACTAAGATGCCTCCAAGAAGTCACTAAGCCGCCACTAAGACGCCACTAAGACACCACTAGGAAGTCACTAAGACTCCTCTAAGAAGTCATTAAGCCGCCACTAAGAAGTCACTAAGACACCAGTAAGAAGTCCCTAAGATGCCACTAAGAAGTCACAAAACCCCCACTATGTAGCCACCAAGAAGTCAATATCAACATTAATACGACATTAAATCGAAACTAAAAAGTCACTAAGCGACCACTGAAAAGTCACTAAGCTACCACAGTGAAGACACTACACTACAACTAAAAAGCCACTGTGCTGCCACTAAGCCACCACTAAGAAAACACTAAACTACCCCTAAACCACTACTAAGCCGCCACGAAGCCACTGATAAGTTGCCATTAATCCACCACTAAGTAGCCACTAAGCCGCCACTAAGCCAGCACTAAGGTGTCACTAAAAAGCCACTGAGCAGCTACTAAGCTGACACAAAGAAGTCACTAAGGAGGCACTAAGAAGTCACTAAGCCTCATTAAGCCACCACTAAGAAGTCTCTAAGCTACCAGTAAGAAGTCAACTAAGCCACCACTAAGACGTCACCAAGCTGACACTAAGAAGTCACAAGCCACCATTAGTAAGTCACTAAGATTCCACTAAGAAGACACTAAGAAGTGAATAAGATGATACTAAGAAGTCACTAAGACGCCTCAAAGAGGTCACTAAGACCCCACTAAGAACTCATGAAGATGCTACTAAGAAATCACTAAGCCGTCACTAAGAATTCACTAAGAAGCCACTAAAAAGTCAATAAGCATCCATTAAGAACTCACTAATCTGCCAGTAAGAAGTCACTAAGATGCCAGTAAGAAGTCACTAAGTCATCACTAAGAATTTACTAAGACGTTACAAAGCAGCCACTAAGCCAACACTAATAAGCCATTAAGCCACAACTAATTTTCCACTAATCCGGCACTACGAAGCCCTAAAGCCGCCACTAAGAAGTCATTAAACTACCAAAAAACTGCCCAAAAAAGTCTCTAAGTATCACTAAATTGACACCAAGAAGTCACTAAGCCACTACTAAGACGCCACTACGAAATTGCTAAGCCGCAACTAAGAAGTAACTAAAATGTCACTAAGAAGTCACTAAGTCGCCAACAAGAAGTCACTAGGCCGCCATGAAGCCGGCAATAAGAAGTCATTAAGCTGCCAGTAAGAAGTTATTAAATCGCCACTAAGAAGTCTCTAAGTCACCACTAAGCCGCCACATAGAAGTCACTACGCCGCCACTAATAAGTCACTCAGTCGCCTGAAAGAAGTCCCTAAATCGTCACTAAGAACTCACTAAGCCGCCACTAAGAAGTCACTAAACCACCACTAAGCCGCCACTAAGAAGTCACTATGACTCCATTAAGAACTCACTAATCTGCCAGTAAGAAGTCACTAAGATGCCACTAAGAAGTCACTAAGTCATCACTAAGAATTTACTAAGACGTTACAAAGCAGCCACTAAGCCAACACTAATAAGCCATTAAGCCACAACCAACTTTCCACTAATCCGGCACTACGAAGCCCTAAAGCCGCCACTAAGAAGTCATTAAACTACCAAAAAACTGCCCAAAAAAGTCTCTAAGTATCACTAAATTGACACCAAGAAGTCACTAAGCCACTACTAAGACGCCACTACGAAATTGCTAAGCCGCAACTAAGAAGTAACTAAAATGTCACTAAGAAGTCACTAAGTCGCCAACAAGAAGTCACTAGGCCGCCATGAAGCCGGCAATAAGAAGTCATTAAGCTGCCAGTAAGAAGTTATTAAATCGCCACTAAGAAGTCTCTAAGTCACCACTAAGCCGCCACATAGAAGTCACTCCGCCGCCACTCAGTCGCCTGAAAGAAGTCCCTAAATCGTCACTAAGAAGTCACGAAGCCACCACTAAGAAGTCACTAAACCACCACTAAGCCGCCACTAAGAAGTCACTATGACTCCACTAAGAAATCACTAAGCCGCCACTAAGAAGTCACTATGACTCCACTAAGAAAGAACTAAGACACCACTAAGAATTCACTAAAACGCCACTAAGAAGTCAATATGCCTCCACTAAGAAATCATTAAGACGTCACTAAGAAGTCACTATACCTCCACTAAGAAATCACTAAGACGCCACTAAGAGGTCACCGATCTGCCATTATGAAATCACTAAGCCGAAACAAAGAAATCACTATGAGGACACTAAGAATTCAGTAAGCTGCAAATAAGAAATCACTAAGCCGTCACAAAGAAATCAATAAGTCATCAATAAGTCACCACTAAGAAGTCACTAAGTCTCCACAAAGAAGTAACTAAGCGGCCACTAAGCTGACACTAAGATATCACTAAGCTGTTACTAAGCTGACACTAAGATGTCACTAAGCTGCCACTAATAAATCACTGAGCCGCCACTAAGATGTCAATAAGCCCACACTAAGAAGTCATTAAACATTTACTAAGAAGTCACTGTCGCCACTGAGAATTCACTAAGCCGCCATTAAGAAGCCACTAAGCCACCACTAAGAAGTCACTAAGCCGCCATTAAGAAGCCACTAAGCCACCACTAAGAAGTCACTAACACTGCCCTAAGCCACCACTAAGAAGACACACTAGCTGAACTAAGACGCCACTAAGAATTCATTAAATCACCTCTAATAAGTCATTAAGTCGTCACAAATAAGTACTAAGATGCCATTAAGAAGTCACTAAGATGCCATTAAGAAGTCACTAAGCGGCTATTAAGAATACGTTAAGCCTGCAATAAGTATACACTAAGTCGCCACTAAGACACGACTAAGAATTCTTTAAGACATCTCTAAGAAGTAACTAAGATGCCATTAAGAAGTCACTAAGCCGGTATAAAGAATACATTAAGCCCGCAATAAGTATACACTAAGTCGCCGCTAAGCCGCCACTAAGAAGTCACTAGGACGCCATTAAGAAGTCACTAAGCCGCCACTAAAAAGTCACTAGGATGCCATTAAGAAGTCACTAAGATGCCATTAAGAAGACACTAAGATGTCACTAAGACAGAACTAAGAAATTACTAAGACAACATTAAGAAGTCTTTAAGCAACCACTATGTTGCCACTAAGAAGTCACTGTTGCCATTAATACGCCACTAAGACGACACTAAGACGCCACTAAGACGACACTAAGACGCCACTAAGACGACACTAAGAAGACACTAATCCAGTGCAAAGCCATTGCTAAACCGCCACTAAACCTCTTCTAAGAAATGACTAAGCTACCACTATGCCACCACTAAGATTCCGCCAAGGAGCCACTAAGCCACTACTAAGCTGACATTAAGAAGTCACAACGATGCCACTAAGAAGTCACTAAGCCTCCCTAAGACGCACTAAGAAGTCATTAAACCACCACTAAGAAGTCACTAAACCACCACTAAGAAGTCACTAAACCACCACTAAGAAGTCACTAAGCCGCATCTAAGAAGTCACTAAACTGTCACTAAGAAGACACTAAGAAGTCATTAAGACGCAACTAAGAATTCGAATATTGAGACGCCTCTAAGAAGCCACCAAACTGCCACTAAGAAGTCAGTAAGCCGCTTAAAAGTCACTATGCCGTCACTAAGAAATCACTAAGCGGCCACAAAGAATTCACTAAAATGCTACTAAGAAGTCATTGAGCCGCCAATAAAAAATCATTAAGTCGCCACTCAGAATTCACTAAAATGACACTTCGAAGTCACTGAGCGGCCACTAGCAAAATCACTAAGCCACCACTAAGAGGTCACTAAGCTGCCACTATACCGCATCAAAACCGAAGGTGGGAAATCACCAAGGCGCCACTAAGTAGACAATAAACCAGCACTAAGACACCATGAAGAAGTCAATAAGCCACCACTAAGCAGTTTCTAAGAAGCCACTAACACGTGAATGAGCTGCCACAAAGAAGTTACAAAGCCGCCAATGAGAAGTCACTAAGACGCACTAAGAAGATGACATTGGGAAGTTCATAAATCACAACTAAGAAGTCACCAAGCCACCACTAAGCCGCCACTAAGAAGTCACTAAACCGCCACTAAGAAGTCACTAAGCCGCCACTAAGAAGTCACTAAGCTGCCACTAAGAAGCCCACAAGAAGTCATAAGACGCCTCTTGGAAATCACTAAGACGCCGCTAAGAAGTCACTAAGAATTCACTAAGCCACCCCTAAGAAGTCGCTAAGTCTGCACTAAGTCGCCACTAAGCCGCTACTAAGGACACACCAAGCCGCCACTAAGAAGACACTAAGCCGCCACTAACATGATACTAAACCGCCACTAAGAGGACACTAAACCGCCAATAAGAGGACACTAAGCCGCCAACAAGAAGACACTAAACCGCCACTAAGAAGACACTAAGCCGCCACTAACATGATACTAAACCGCCACTAAGAGGACACTAAGCCGCCAATAAGACGGTACTAATAAGTCACAAAACCGCAACTAAGATGTAGTAAGCCACCACTGAGAAGTCACTAAGCCGCCAGTAAAAAGGCATTGAGCTGGCACTAAGCCGCTACTAAGCCACCACTAAAAAGCCACTAAGCCGCCACTAAGCCCTACTAAGCCACCACTAAAAAGCTACTAAGCAGCCACTAAACAGCCACTAAGAAGTCACTAAGCCTCCCTAAGAGGAACTAAGAAGTCATTAAACCACCACTAAGAAGTCACTAAACCACCACTAAGAAGTCACTAAACCACCACTAAGAAGTCACTAAGCCGCCTCTAAGAAGTCACTAAACTGTCACTAAGAAGACACTAAGAAGTCATTAAGACGCAACTAAGAATTCGAATATTGAGACGCCTCTAAGAAGCCACCAAACTGCCACTAAGAAGTCAGTAAGCCGCTTAAAAGTCACTATGCCGTCACTAAGAAATCACTAAGCGGCCACAAAGAATTCACTAAAATGCTACTAAGAAGTCATTGAGCCGCCAATAAAAAATCATTAAGTCGCCACTCAGAATTCACTAAAATGACACTTCGAAGTCACTGAGCGGCCACTAGCAAAATCACTAAGCCACCACTAAGAAGTCACTAAGCTGCCACTATACCGCCTCAAAACCGAAGGTGGGAAATCACCAAGGCCCCACTAAGTAGACAATAAACCAGCACTAAGACACCATGAAGAAGTCAATAAGCCACCACTAAGCAGTTTCTAAGAAGCCACTAACACGTGAATGAGCTGTCACAAAGAAGTTACAAAGCCGCCAATGAGAAGTCACTAAGACGCACATAAATCACAACTAAAAAGTCACCAAGCCACCACTAAGCCGCCACTAAGAAGTCACTAAACAGCCACTAAGAAGTCACTAAGCCGTCACTAAGAAGTCACTAAGCCGTCACTAAGAAGTCACTAAGCCGTCACTAAGAAGTCACTAAGCCGTCACTAAGAAGTCACTAAGAAGCCCACAAGAAGTCATAAGCCGCCACTTGGAAGTCACTAAGACGTCGCTAAGAAGTCACTAAGAATTCACTAAGCCACCCCTAAGAAGTCGCTAAGTCTGCACTAAGTTGCCACTAAGCCGCTACTAAGGACACACCAAGCCGCCACTAAGAAGACACTAAGCCGCCACTAAGAAGACACTAAGCCGCCACTAACATGATACTAAACTGCCACTAAGAGGACACTAAGCCGCCAACAAGAAGACACTAAACCGCCACTAAGAAGACACTAAGCCGCCACTAACATGATACTAAACCGCCACTAAGAGGACACTAAGCCGCCAATAAGACGGTACTAATAAGTCACAAAACCGCAACTAAGATGTAGTAAGCCACCACTGAGAAGTCACTAAGCCGTCAGTAAAAAGGCATTGAGCTGGCACTAAGCCGCTACTAAGCCACCACTAAAAAGCCACTAAGCCGCCACTAAGCCCTACTAAGCCACCACTAAAAAGCTACTAAGCAGCCACTAAACAGCCACTAAGAAGCCACTAAGCCTCCTCTAATCCCCTACTAAGCCGTCACTAAGTCGCCACTGAGAACGCACTAAGTCACCACTAAGGTATTTCCCATTTAGCTGGATTCAATTTTCCTAAGCATATTCACTAGGTAAATGAGGATATATTCCTGTGTGAAGGTCCAAGTCTCAAGCCATGCCTACGTCTTGGTTTCTACCGTGATCCCCATAGCCAGGCTACTTGTGGTCAAAGCAAAAGCATTAACGATCTCCCCTCCCCACTCCCAAACCATAACAGCCTAAGCGCTTCGTCTGTGTCTGACAACGGACCCATCTGGTAGATGACGACATCACATTCAGAATAATTCTCAGCCTCCACAGCCAAAGAGTTTTCTGTCTACATTCCCTATCCAGTGCGATGCGTACAGAGAAGGAATCACAGCAGTCCGTTGGCACCAAAACCCGTTACTAAAAAGCTTATGTGACTTCAGGTAGATAGAACTGTTAAATAGTGTCCTCTACTTTCCTCATCCAGAATACTCCTCTTGTTAATCTGGTAGCCTTTTCTTTACTCATAATCTCCCTGTGCAATGAGTGGTTTGTATCAACACTGACTCGGAGGTATGCACGTGCCCGGTACATGTTTGTTCTGTCCATCATGGTTGAAAAAATAAGATATCTCATAGCTCTGCACGGAGTGTCTTTTGTGCATCCAAGTATGATTCTCATTTCTTCATTCTGTATTGTTTCAAGTGTCCTCATCTGAGTCTGACTGAGAGTGAAGATTGCCAGGACATACTCAACCACGCCAAGGACAAGACTCTGGTATAACAGAGCGAGATGACGTTGCTCGCAGTCCGCCACAGCTGATGATCTTCATCCCGGCTGGGTCCTTCCTAGTCTTCTACACCACATAGTTAACGTGCTCTCTCAGTGAGGTAGTTCTTTCCTTGTGCTCTCTCTACCAGCTCTGAGCACAGCCTCACAGCTGGTGTTAGTGTGTTGGCTATCCGGTTATTCAGAGGGAACCATTTCACAGCTGATATTAGTGTGTTGACTATCTGGTTATTCAGAGAGAACCATGTCATGGCTGCCTTCGTCGGGTTAACCAGAGTATCTACTTCACTGCACCACCCACCAATAAGGCCTAGTTCTGTTTGAAGTTCTCCAGCAACCTGCTCGCTGTCTCGGCCCTGCCGATATAACAGGACATCTTCGGCACGGGGGATAAGAGATGATCTGTGGAAGGTTGGGGTGTATCGTTATTGCTTCCAAGGTCAAGCTGCCACACCTGAACAATGCTCTCAGTTCCCACACCTGAACACTGCTACAGCTCCCACACCTGAACACTGCTCTCAGTTCCCACACCTGAACACAGCTGCCACACATGAACACTGCTACAGCTCCCACACCTGAACACAGCTGCCACACATGAACACAGCTACAGCTGCCACACATGAACACTGCTACAGCTCCCACACCTGAACACTGCTGCCACACCTGAACACAGCTCCCACACCTGAACACAGCTGCCACACCTGAACACTGCTCTCAGCTCCCACACCTGAACACTGCTCTCAGCTCCCACACCTGAACACAGCTCCCACAACTGAACACAGCTCCCACACCTGAACACAGCTCCCACACCTGAACACAGCTCCCACACCTGAACACAGCTCCCACACCTGAACACAGCTCCCACACCTGAACACAGCTCCCACACCTGAACACTAAGAAGCCACTAAGCCTCCTCTAATCCCCTACTAAGCCGTCACTAAGTCGCCACTGAGAACGCACTAAGTCACCACTAAGGTATTTCCCATTTAGCTGGATTCAATTTTCCTAAGTATATTCACTAAGTAAATGAGGATATATTCCTGTGTGAAGGTCCAGGTCTCAAGCCATGCCTATGTCTTGGTTACTACCCTGATCCCCATAGCCAGGCTACTTGTGGTCAAAGCAAAAGCATTAACGATCTCCCCTCCCCACCCCTAAACCATAACAGCCTAAGCGCTTCGTCTGTGTCTGACAACGGACCCATCTGGTAGATGACGACATCACATTCAGAATAATTCTCAGCCTCCACAGCCAAAGAGTTTTTTGTCTACATTCCCTATCCAGTGCGATGCGTACAGAGAAGGAATCACAGCAGTCCGTTGGCACCAAAACCCGTTACTAAAAAGCTTATGTGACTTCAGGTAGATAGAACTGTTAAATAGTGTCCTCTACTTTCCTCATCCAGAATACTCCTCTTGTTAATCTGGTAGCCTTTTCTTTACTCATAATCTCCCTGTGCAATGAATGGTTTGTATCAACACTGACTCGGAGGTATGCACGTGCCCGGTACATGTTTGTTCTGTCCATCATGGTTGAAAAAATAAGATATCTCATAGCTCTGCACGGAGTGTCTTTTGTGCATCCAAGTATGATTCTCATTTCTTCATTCTGTATTGTTTCAAGTGTCCTCATCTGAGTCTGACTGAGAGTGAAGTTTGCCAGGGCATACTCAACCACGCCATGGACAAGAACCTGGTATAACAGAGCGAGATGACGTTGCTCGCAGTCCGCCACAGCTGATGATCTTCATCACGGCTGGGTCCTTCCTAGTCTTCTACACCACATAGTTAACGTGCTCTCTCAGTGAGGTAGTTCTTTCCTTGTGCTCTCTCTACCAGCTCTGAGCACAGCCTCGCAGCTGGTGTTAGTGTGTTGACTATCTGGTTATTCAGAGGGAACCATGTCATGGCTGCCTTCGTCGGGTTAACCAGAGCATCTACTTCACTGCACCACCCACCAATAAGGCCTAGTTCTGTTTGAAGTTCTCCAGCAACCTGCTCGCGGTCTCGGCCCTGCCGATATAACAGGACATCTTCGGCACGGGGGATAAGAGATGATCTGTGGTAGGTTGGGGTGTATCGTTATTGCTTCCAAGGTCAAGCTGCCACACCTGAACACTGCTCTCAGTTCCCACACCTCAACACTGCTATCAGCTCCCACACCTGAACACTGCTCTCAGTTCCCACACCTGAACACTGCTCTCAGTTCCCACACCTGAACACTGCTCTCAGTTCCCACACCTGAACACTGCTCTCAGTTCCCACACCTGAACACTGCTCTCAGTTCACACACCTGAACACAGCTGCCACACATGAACACTGCTACAGCTCCCACACCTGAACACAGCTGCCACACCTGAACACTGCTCTCAGCTCCCACACCTGAACACAGCTGCCACACATGAACACTGCTACAGCTCCCACACCTGAACACAGCTGGCACACCTGAACACTGCTCTCAGCTCCCACACCTGAACACTGCTACAGCTCCCACACCTGAACACAGCTGCCACACCTGAACACTGCTCTCAGCTCCCACAACTGAACACTGCTACAGCTCCCACACCTGAACACAGCTCCCACACTTGAACACTGCTCTCAGCTCCCACACTTGAACACTGCTCTCAGCTCCCACACTTGAACACTGCTATCAGCTCCCACACTTGAACACTGCTCTCAGCTCCCACACCTGAACACTGCTCTCAGTTCCCACAACTGAACACAGCTGCCACATCTGAACACTGCTCTCAGCACCCACACCTGAACACAGCTCCCACACCTGAACACAGCACCCACACCTGAACACAGCTCCCACACCTGAACACAGCTCCCACACCTGAACACAGCTCCCACACCTGAACACAGCTCCCACACCTGAACACTGTCCTCCGCAGCTCAGATCCAGTTAAGTAGAAATGGGCAAATTTTGAATTCCAGAAGCTGAATTAGAAGAAGCTGAAATATCAAGAAGCTGAACTATTAAGAAGCTGAACCACCAAGAAACTGAACCATCAAGAAGCTGAACCATTAAGAAGCTGAACCATCAAGAAGCTGAACCATTAAGAAGCTGAACCATCAAGAAGCTGAACCATTAAGAAGCTGAACCATCAAGAAGCTGAACCATTAAGAAGCTGAACCAAAAGAAGCTGAACCATCAAGAAGCTGAACCATCAAGAAGCTGAACCATTAAGAAGCTGAACCATCAAGAAGCTGAACCATCAAGAAGCTGAACCATTAAGAAGTTGAACCATTAAGAAGCTGAACCAAAAGAAGCTGAACCAGAAGAAACTGAACCGTTAAGAAGCTGAACCAGAAGAAGTTGAACCATTAAGAAGCTGAACCATCAAGAAGCTAAAACAACAAGAAGCTGAACCATCAAAGGCTGAACCATCAAGAACCTAATTCATCAAGAAGCTAAATCATCAAGAAGCTGAACCATCAAGAAGCTGAACAATCAAGGACCTCAACCATCAAGTAGTCTGAACGAAGTCGAAACAGATCTGTGAAATTATTTTCCTGGTTCGCATGTTTTTTTCAGAATGTTTTAATATGACCATATATCTACTTAAATATATGTCCATCTATTCTCCTATCTATATACCTGTCCACCAATATACATATTTATCAACCTACTTACCTTCCTTTCGGCTTCTCTGTTTATTTCCCTATCTGTCTAAATGCATATCCATCCATTCATCCACCACACCACCCACCCACCATCTATCTATCTATCTATCTATCTATCTATCTATCTATCTATCTATCTATCTATCTATCTATCTATCTATCTATCTATCTATCTATCTATCTATCTTCTTCTTCTTCTTCGTTCGCATTGTCTGTCTATATCTGCAGTCCTGTCTCTTGGATAAATTTCACTGTTTTTTGTAACTCATGTATGGAACCGTAGAGCTTATCTTCTTTAGTGGTTTCACTGGGCCAGTAATTATTTCTCAGTGTCTCGTAGTTGATGCAGTTCTGGAGGATATGTTCCACATGTACATAGACTAGTAGTACCAACCTTAAACTTTGTATACATATGACTTCGGAGTCGGCTGTGTCCTTTTCGGAAACGGAAGATGGTGACTTGTTCCTTTCTCTTTAGCATGTGATAGTCATCATGTGGTTGTGTTTGTGGCTTCCTGTAGGTTTTTATCATGCTTTTCTTCTGATTATAGGTGATTGGTATGTTTGGTTGCTCCATTTCAGTGCCCTCTTTGGCCAGATGGTCAGCTTTCTCATTGCCTGGTATCCCACAATGAGAGGGAATCCATTGCAAAATGACTCCATGTTGTAAGCCAATTTTTATCAAGGCATCTTAAGGTCTGGTAGTTTGTTGCACTGAAGAGCTTCCAATACTGATCTTGCATCTGTGAGAATTACTACAGGACATGTATCAATTCTGGAGTCTAATAGTTTTTCAACTGCAGCAATAATTGCCCTAACTTCTGCATCAAAGTTGTTGCAGTATTTTCCAGTGGGTATGGAAATCTTGTCAATGGTGGTGTTTGGATATTCAATATATGCTCCTGCCCCTCCATTCTTTATGGCATTATGTGCAGAACCATCTGTATACACACGTATCCAGGTGTCACATGGATATTTGCCATCTAGAACACTAAGTGTGGCTGTTGATCTTACAAGACTGCTCTGCATCTCACCATTCTGCACACCTTTCACTTCAGTCTGAATAGTTATTTGTGCTTCTTTCCATGGTGTATGCTCTGGTACAGATGAAAATGGAGCGACTACAGTTGGAAGGTCAGGTATCAGCTTATGCATACGCTTGGCCTGATGAATGAAGCTGCTTGTTTAAGCCGTCCTAATGCCAAGTTATTGAATCTCTCCATCAGGGGATGGCTTACAGAGCTGAGGAATTTTTCTCCCATGGTCATGACCTTTGTGTCTCTACGTTCCTTTAGCGGTTGAACAATTTTCTGCATTTCTACTATTGGTGTGGACCTCATGGCACCTGTGATAATCCGTAGTGACTGATTTTGAACCTTGTCTAGATTATGCAGCGTAGTGTTTGACGCTGTGCACCAAGATTTTGAGCCATATTCTAAATGTGGTAGAATACTTTGCTGATATACATTCTTGAGAATTCTTTCACTAGCTCCCCATGTGGTTCTACACAATTTTCTTAATATGGCTAGTTTTCTTCTGGGCTTCTGCATTGTTGATGTGTTGCTTCCACGTCAGTTTTGAGTCAAGAGTCACTCCTTAGTAAGTGGGTTGGTTGTCCATCCTTAAAGGTATTTCATTTACAAAAATCTTACCTGCTTTCTGTTTAGATGAGAGGGTGAACAGAGTGGTACTTGATTTCTCTGTGTTGATACTTACACACCATTTGTTTGTCCATGATGTCAAGATGTATGCTGCTCTTTGGAGTATCTGTGTAGCAACTGTCGCATATTCATCTGTACACCACATGACCAGATCATCTGCATACAGTGCCGCTTTGATTCCATAGGGAAGTTCCTTGACCAGGTCATTAATGAATACAAGGAATAGTGTAGGCGAAAGAACTCCTCCTTGTGGTACACCGTGTCGCAGAAGTACTTTCTGGCTTTTGTGTCCATCCATTACTACTCTAGCTCTTCTATTGTGTAAATAGGACTTTATCCAGTTGTACAGTCTTCCATTCATATTGCAGTTTCTTAGTTTCCACAGCAGACCTTTTTTCCATACTTTATCAAGGCTTTCTTCAGGTCTATCCACGTTGCTAGTACAAGGTTTTTCTATTGGAATGCATCCTCAATCTCTTGAGAAAGATAGGTCACTTGATCTTCCGTACTGTAGTACTGCCTAAATCCTGCTTGTTGTGGAACGAGAAGGTTTTCAAATTCTAGGTACCATTTTAGCCTCAGGTCAATGATGTGTTCCATCATTTTGCATAGGCAGCTAGTGAGACTGATTGGCCTGTAGCTGGAGGCAGTATCACTGTTTTTCCCTGGTTTTAGCAGTGGTACCATGCTTGCTTCCTTCCAGATTTGAGGTAACTTACCTGTGCTCCAGCACATATTGAAAATATCCAACAGCTTTCCAATTGCTGCCATTCCCAGGTTCTTGATCATTTCATTGGACACTCCATCTGGTCCTGGTGATTTCCTTGGTTTAAGTTTACTAACTGCTAGGTCTAACTCACTGCGTGTGATTGGTGCATCCATGACCTCCATTTTCTGACTTGTTCCTCCTCTTTGTGTGGCTCGATGCGCACTGTACGCTCCTTCTCTGGATGGATATCAATGTTGCAGTCCTGTGCAAACACGTGAGCAAAGTGATCTGCTACCTGCTTACCTGTAAGAGTTTTCCCATCCTCTATTAGTGTAACCTTTGTACTTCTTCCAGTACTCTCATCATTTAACTGTTTGATTAGTTTCCACAGTTTCCTTCCATCCTTTTCAAAGTTTAGGGACTCTGTTTTCTCTCTCCACCTTTCTCGTCTGGCTTGCAGCTTTGCTCTCTGAAATTTGGCCTTAGAATGTTGGTAATTATTGTGGTGTTCTTGGCATGGTCTATTTTCTGCTTGCTTTCGAGCTGCTTCCACGTCATCATGGAGCTTTCCCAGCTCACTAGACCAGTATGGTTTATAGTCCCTGCGAGCTCCTTTGGGAATGGTTTCACGAGCGGCTTGAAGGATACAAGCATTGAATTCCTTCACTATGCTGTTAATATCCTTACCTTCTATTGACAGCTGTCCCACCAGGATACCTGTACGATGTCTGTACATTGTCCAGTTTGCTTTTTTTATAGTTCCTTCTGGGGAGAGGGCTACTGGTGTTAAGGAGTTCATTTTCTATTGTCAGGAAGACTGGTCGATGGTCGATACCTCTAAGTTGTTTTCCAGCTTCACGTGTAATGTTCCACTTCAGATCTGGAGAGTAGAATGCCAGATCTGGTGTTGATTTTGAATGCCAAGCCCTTGAGTAAAATGTTGGGGATCCATTGGCTGGTTGATCAGAAGTCCATTATCATCCTGCCAGCTCTCAACTTCCTCTCCTCTCTTGTCTATGTGGTCATAGCCCCAGCTCTGGGAATGGCTGTTAAAATCACCGCAGACCATCAGTCTCTTTGTGTGGGATTGTTTCTAAAGCAAGTGGGCGGTCATTAGGACAGTAATAGTTAAGGAGGTGGAAATCTGTATTACTACTTTTTAGATGGATCATCTGGTATTCGGCTCCTTCCATGTACACTCCCGCTTGACATGCGCTGATGTTAATCTTAACAAGTGTGAGTACTCCTCATTTTCTTCTGTCCTGTCGGTCTGATCTAAAACACTGGTAGCCTCTGATTTTAAAGGCGGTATCTTTGGTTAGGTGTGTCTCCTGTATGCAGCATATACTTACCTGCTCTGCAAAGAGTATGTTCTCTAGATCCACCGTTTTGCTATAGCCATCTCTAACACTGCTGACACCCTCAGCATTCCACTGCATTATTTTAAGTTCTTGCTTTTTGGCTGTTTTCTTTTGTTGTATTTTTTGGCCAGTAGCTCCTTGCTAGGGCAGACTGTGGTCTTGCTCGGACTGCCATGAAGACAGTGTGGCTGGCCTGGCCAAAACTTTGTTTTCCAGCCTCTGGTGGCTGTACTTAAGCCACTTCTCCATGTCAGATGGTTTTGAGACAGTTCCACAAAGACACTCTGACTTTGAGATGACGAATCTGATGAGTGCTTCAACGATATCCATTCCCCGCCACCCATTGTCTACTGGCTCTGTTTTGTTTACATCATTCTGATAGCCATTGTTTTACAACAATATCTAGTTATAGAGAAAGAGAAAAACAGACGAAAGAGAAGCATAACTATAGACATACAGACAGACAGACGGACGGACATACAGACAGACAGACAGACAGACAGACAGACAGACAGATAGATAGATAGATAGATAGATAGATAGATAGATAGATAGATAGATAGATAGATAGATAGATAGATAGATAGATAGATAGATAGATAGATAGATAGATAGATAGATAGATAGATAGATAGATAGATAGATAGATAGATAGATAGATAGATAGATAGATAGATAGATAGATAGATAGATAGATAGATAGAATTAACATAATTTAATCAATCTTTCTAAAAACTTTTTTAAAAAGATTGATCAAATTATGGTGATCCCAGGTGTAGCGCTGGAAATATTTGAGTCGGTTGAGAGGTCCATGTTCTGGATTTTAACGTTATGATTCTTCTGTAAAGTGCCTTCAAATCGTAATCTACATCTCTACTTTTATCTCCAGCATTATTAACAACGTGGTATTCTGTGCTTTATTATATGCTTCCTCTAACGCCACAATAAGTTTTCCTCCATTCTTTGTAAAGCATCATATATTTCCTACATGGCACTGGCCATATTTGTTGTTGTCTCCCTTCCTTGCCGGCATCCTATCATTGTTTCAGGTAATAAGGCCTCGCTTTCAAGTTCCAACCAGGTTCTTTCTGCTAATATTTCTTTCCTTGTTTACTCTACATATATTTTGAAGGGGATAATACGATAAGGTTAAAATATAACAACACAGCAGATAATTTTAAGACAGTAAGTCCCGGCACAATAAAAGAAAATCAAAGAAAAACAAAAGAGACAACCAGTCTAGCACTTCAGATTTTCTAGCAAAAGAAGAGAAAAAAAAATTGAATAGATTTTTTTCAACCAATTAACGTCTGATAGATCATTTTAAAACATCTGGAAACTTTACCGAATCAACAAAATAAAATGGAACTATCATGCTCAATACAAGACAAGGACGGGAGAGTTTTCACTACAGAAGAAGAAACTGATCAAAAGTTATATAAAAGCCATCTACGACAAGCTAGTCAATGAAAAATGACGGAATGCACAGAAAAACAATAAATAATAAAACTAAATAAAAAAAACCCACCTGTCGATTTTAACAAACTTAAAATTAGTAGCAGAAGAAGAGATGAATGAAATAATAACACACAGAGGTTACAGTTCGGTGAGATATGACATAATCCGTTATTTACACACGAAACTGACAATCAGAAATGACTTCAGAGAAGTAACCAAGTACTACAACCAAAGCACCAACATCAGCCACATTTCTGATCATTGGTTGCCCAGTCACCTCGCACAGTACCCAAAACTAGAAAAAAAAACCCTTATATATATATATATATATATATATATATATATATATATATATATATACATACATATATAACCTTAGCTAGTTTGTGTTGCTGAGTAATAAAAATAATACAACTATTTCATGGACTAAAAAAGAGCTCTAAATGAAATCTCTAGCAACAGATAATAGCTTGAATATGGAAAAAAATAAATGGTAGTTGAAGTTTTATAGAACAGAGTAAAGAAGATTCTGTACACCGAGAAAACATCTCATTCTGAAAAAAAAAGTGTAGAAGAAATAATACTGATTATTTCGTCACATTTTTAAAAGATAAGTGCTACACATTTATATGTTGTATATTTTTAAAAAATACTTACAATCTATATTGATGTTTCCAAATATAAATACAAAAGACGTTCGTAAAGACATTGGTGAAATTATGGTTAATGTTCTCACAAAATTTTTTTGTTTCTATCATCTAGCGCTCTGTCTGCCTGCCTGCTTGTATACCTACCTGCGTTATCTATCTGTCTGTCTTTCTGTCTGTTTTTCTCTGTTTTTTTTTCTGTCTGTATGTCTGTTTGTTTGTCTCATTGTCCTTATCCCTTTTTGTTTTTATTTGTGCATTGCTAACATTTTAATTGTACTGGAAGCTCTAATTTTCTTGATCTGCAACAAAAGCATGTTACAAAACGAATTAGAACACTAAAATATACTGGTATTTTATTATTCAATTCAGGAAATAACTCTATACAACTATTACATTTGCTGTATTAAATAATAAGGAAAACTGAATAAATCTAACATTCGTTCTCGCTGTTTTACAAGAATAATGCACTCATTAAACATTTCAAGAAGTTTTAACTAGTAGATTAACAACAATTAAACACATAAATTTGTTAAAGAGAAATTATCTCAGTTTCGTAAAACTATGTTGCTGACATTTTAAGCAACGCAACAGTAGTATTGTTCCGACAACTGTGTAAATATAGAATACAACAGGGCATTAATCAGACAATGAAAAGTAAAATAGACGTTGGCTACATCGATAGGTTTTATTAAATAAATGCTTTATATATGTATTAACTTTAGAAATATGTATAGATGTGGTTGATTAGTAACATAATTTTCCTTTTGCATTACAAAACAGAAAATGATATTTTTTTAAAGACAAAACAGTAATTCAGAAAAGTTGATTTGGAAAACCATCTATTTCTGTGCGTTTGGAAAATAACTGTGCACTAACCCATTGTGGACTCCGGTATCGTAGTGATAACTTAATATCTGCGGTATCTAGCCACATCTGCCTGCTTCCGTTAGTGTGTTGAAGCCTGCTATATTCAGCCTGTCTTTTTAATTCAGTTGTTAGCAGCGATGAAGTTGTAGAAGCGCAAGACGGGCGAATTGTTTAAATCAGTTTATTATCTGTTTCTTTCACTAGAAAAGCATATTTTTCTTGCTGAGCACATATTTCGAGAAGGCAGTATATACACTGATTTAGTGGGGGAGCAGTTTGTTGAAAAATTCCCAGGAACACCCGTAGCTCATCGCAGTGCAGTTTATAAACTTATTGAGAAATTTCGTGAAACAGGCTCTGTGTTGGAAGCACACCCTAGTGGGAGACCATCTAAACTTAACAAGGGGATGTTATCGAGCATTTCTGACTCTGTGCTTCTTAGCCCATCAAAGACTTTGTGAAAGTTGACACACCAGGAAGGTATCGGGCTTGCAACAGCGCATAAAGCGGTCAGAGAAAACTTGAAACTCTTCCTATATAAAGTAACATGGATCCAGAACTTGCTGCAAGCGGACTATGAAAAACGACCACGTTACTTTATGTGCTTTACAAATTTCATTCAAACTAAAACTGTTGATATTCTTGATGTCATTTTTTTTAAAGATCAGGCCCGGATTCACCTCTCGGACTATGTTAATGCACAAAATACAAGATCTTAAGTTTATCGAAATCGCCTACGTACGCAGAATGAATTAAAAACTGCAATAACTTCCTACATAAGAAACATTTCACTAGCAGAACTAAGAAAAAAATGTTTTAGAATAAAATTAAACGTGCATAGATGCACAAGGACATCAGTTTCAATATTTGTTGTAAGGTACGTGTCTGATTAGCTTATAATACGTAACATTTTTAATCAGCACGGCAGATAGGTTTGGCTAGATAACGCAGACATTAAGATATCCCTACGATATCGGTATCGTTACTCGGTTAGTGCACAGTTACTTCTGGAACACCCTGTGCAAAGACAATGTTCAAATTACTATTTTGTACAGACCACAACCTATGGATTAATCCATTAATCCATTCAACCACCCATCCACTGATCCATTCATTCATCTATTCATCATTGCGTCCATCCATTCAAGGATTTATCTCGTATTAAAATATTAGTTGAAGTTTTATGTAATATCACATCTTATTATGTCTACAGCAAAGTCGCTATTCTACAAGGTTTGTAACCGTAGACATATGAATATTGCATATTCCATATCTTTAAAAAGAGGAATTCATACTTACATATATGTCGTAAAATAAATAAAACATACTTACCAACTGTGATATGTTTTGAAATATGAAAAGAAACAAAGCAATAAAGACATTAGTGAAACTATTTCTAAACTTCTCATACCATTTTTTTCTATAGGAATATAATCCATCTATCTATCTATCTATCTATCTATCTATCTATCTATCTATCTATCTATCTATCTATCTATCTATCTATCTATCTATCTATCTATCTATCTATCTATCTATCTATCTATCCATCTCTCTCGACGTTGTTCGCGATAGGACGTGTAATTTCTCGCTCCTGATTTTTCAATTATTTTGTGTATTATTTCAAATACTTGGATAATGATACTTATATTGTTGGATTTCTGAAGAAACTGTGTTTTCATTGGGTTATGAAAATTATTCAAAATATGTGAATTTGTGGAGTTATTTCATAAAATTGCGGTAAGACATTCTTTCTCTAAGATCATAGTGGTCACCAGTTTTCACCATTTTTCGATAAGCCACGCGGTCTGCCCAGTGTCAGCCAGAATGTTTTGTTTGCTTAATCTAGACGTTATGTAACAATGATAGAATGCGGGACAGAAGGTTTAATCTGTGAGGTGACGAACAAGCCTAGCCGGCGGGATGGTCTCCGGTCTACCACAACAAAGAACTAAAGCCTAAACAAACACAAAGCCGGTGGAACAAAGCTAAAGAAATGTAGTAACCCACCAGGCTTAACAATAAAATACACCAACGAGGGACAATGTGTCGTTGTGACATGTCACAGCACACTTCAGTACGTGTCCCTGAGGCAAGCACTTAGGAAGATCTATCAAGCAGAAAGAGAGGAGAGGTATGACAAGCTAGGCGCTAATGTTGAGGACATCATAAAAACACCAGTCCTCACAGTTCATCTTTACCACACCAAGAACAAAGTGATGGTACAAGGTGACGCTGAGGCCGTTGAATCCTGGCTAACAAAACAGTTTATGGAGCTGCAAGAAGGAGACATAAACACAGTCAAGGAAGTGATGGCCAGTCAGCTCCCTCTAGAAGATAACTCAGATGAACCAAACACATCACTTACAAACATGGCCGAAAGTTTTGCAAGTCCTGTAAAGAAGACTATTGACATAGTCGACGATATAATGGACATCATGACAGCAGAAGAGTCCGTGCCAGATAACGCTGCTATTATCACCAGCAAAGAAACCTCCAGCAAACATGAATTACCACCAACAATTGCTGCAGAAGAACCAATAATCTTAGATACTGCTGGAGAACAAGGAGCAACAGCTTCTACTGAGAAAGCTCCACTGTCTTCAGATACCTTTACTCATAAAGAAAACCCAGCTAACAGTTCAAGCGAAAATGATGTAATAACGGAACCAAACTCCGAAAATCTTTGGAGAGCAATGTACCAAGACTTAGTGAGACTGTTAGTTCTCATCAAGCTGTTGGTACAGGAACAAAACTACCTACTTGTTTCTGTGGCCATGACTTCACAGAAGTTATTAAAGACTTCGTGAAAATACTCATTAGTGACATGAAGTCCGAAGTTGTAAAGTCACTCAGTGAGGAGAATGATAATATCAAAAAAGAGGTTGAACAGCTGAGAGAAGAAAATATCAAGCTGAAGCTTCTCATTGAATCAGCGAACAGCGAAAACCGCAGTAGTAGAAAACTACACAAAAACATCCAGACAGAAACTGGTAGTCACAGTCAGTCAGTGGCTGCTAGTCAAAGTAATCTCAACATGAAGCCGAAGGCTCAGCCATCATCGCCAGCCGGTGTAAACAAACTTCACAAGAAAAACAACCAACAAAAACAGAGTGAAGTCAGTGACTCTTTATCAGGTGAGCAAGACCAGCATATCACAAAATACGAGTACCCAATCGAAGTCAAGATCACCAACAGATTCGACGCTCTACAACAAAGCTCTGTACCAGATACTCAGCAGACAGACAGGACGCAACAAACATCTCAGTCAAACAACGCATCCCACCTCCAGTCACGATCTAACCAAAAACAAAGTGAACGAAATACGCAGCAAATTCCCATTCACAAAATCACGGACAGCACAACACATTTAATAATTGGGGATTCTCTGCTAAAGGGCGTGTATAGCGAGCAGATGTCAATAGCAGACGCAGACATTGTCTCAGTAGTTGCAGTACCGGGAGCTGGTATTGCGAAAATAACGCAAACACTGAGAAGTTTTAATACAGACCAGGGCGTGAGCAAAATATCCGTATATGTTGGCATAAATGACAGCATGAACGGCCAGAACATCAGACGTTCCGACATGCAGGCTTTGACTTCTGCCATCAAGGAAAAGTATCCGAGTGCAGCAATCTTCCTATCTTCCATCATTCCACCCTGCTCCGGTCCTGGACGCAGCCTGGTAGACATCAACAACAAGGCACTTCAGTCATACTGTCGTGTTAACAACATTGTCTTCATAAACCACACTGTGTTCGTCATCTCAGCCTCTGGTGGCCCGAAGAAACGGATATACAGGGACTACATACATACATCAAAACTTGGTACCAGCATCCTTGCCAAAAATCTAAAGTTTCCAGAACGTACACTACAGAAAGACGTGGTACAGTTGGATGTCCACAAACAACACCTACGTCCAACAAAAAACCCCCATAAAACCAGCTCTACTCCGAGCACTAAAACCAGAGGGACCTCCAAATCTGCACCACCTGTTCCACAGCAAACCACCGACTATGACACAATGTTTCCACCCCTACCCTCACGTCAGCCTCAGACCGTCAGACGAGCTGATACGAGCGCCAGCAACGTCAGGATTCTTCCTCCGTCGCACAGCTCATTGGAAGAGCTCAACACACAAGCACGTTCCATGCAACATCCTCAAAGAAATCTGGAGCTGCAGTATTTGTTGCAATTTAGCCCTGCGGCCTTGAGTCATGCCTATATGTTATCTCTGCATAATTCACATGGCATGGTACCTTACAGACACCACATGCCTTAAACTGATGGCAGTATCATCGTAATCCATCACAAACTGTAACCTTCAACCCGCAATGTCGAAAAAGAGTTATTACTCAGCAAGACATAGTGACTGATATCTTCATTCTTAGGTTTATTTAGAATTTTTACATTTTATTATTGCATTTTATTTCTTGCCCCTTTTCTTTTGTATCTATTTTTCTCATTCTTGTCAACTTTCTATAGGTCGTTGCAGTTGTGAGTTGTATCTGTGTGTGTGTGAGAACTATATACATAATTACTCAACTTGTTAGTGAATTCACATATTTCAGCGTTTAATTACTCAGTAGTTAGACGTGTCTCTCTTTCAGCTTCCAATTATTTCAGCTAGTGAGTTGTGTACCAGTTGAAAGTTTAATATACAGAGTGTGTCTCTGTGTAGTATTTAAAAGTTTATTTACTTCACTATTAGGTATCATAATAGGAATTATTTTCAAACCAGTAACAGGAGACAGGAAATAGAATGACCCCACCTACTGAAAAATGGTTACATAAGGAAGGACTTCGATTAGACCATCTGAATGTATATCACCTATTAGGTAAAATTCCTGAAGTAACACACATATTACATCAAAATTTCCACATATTTGGCTTCTCTGAAAGCCGTTTAAATAGGAACATAACTGATGAAGATATTAGAATTAACGGTTTTAACCTGATCCGGCGTGACCCAACTAGGAAACTAGAAATAGGTCTAGTAATGTATGTCTCCACAACTATCCAGTTTAGTCGTAGAGAAGACCTCGAATCATCAGAGATAGAGTGTATTTGGGTGGAAGTTAAAATGCCAAACCAGAGTCCATTAATTATTGGACTTTTGTACCGTAATCCAAATGCATCATTTCTGTGGTACGATCACTTCACGACTATGATGGATGAGGTTTCAACCTTTAGGTTCAAAGATATTATCATTCTTGGAGATTTCAACATAGATCTAACACAGTCAAATCTAACTTGGAGCAATATTATATTATCCTATAATCTTTGCCAAATTGTCACCAAACCTACCAGAGTAACAGAAGTATCATCCACATTATTAGATCATATATATGTAGCCCAACCAGAAAACATCATTGAATGTAACATCCCTCATACTTCGTTAAGTGATCATTACCCAGTCTGCTGTACGTGGACAAGAAAGGGGTATAAACTTCCTAAACACAATCACATCAGTATGAAATTTAGGAGCTTCAGAAAATTTAACCTAGAATTATTCCTTAATGATTTGCAAGAATCTTCACTTACACACGTGTACCAACTAACTGACCCTGATGAGGCAATAGAATATTGGCTAAAGATCTTCAGAGATATATTAGACAAACATGTCCCCATGAAAGAGGTGAGAGTAAAACACCAGACGAAGTCACCTTGGATAACACCTGAAATACTACAATTCATGAGATAACGTGATCGGGCGCACAAAATCAAGGACTTTTTGACCTACCGTTCACTCGGAAACAAAGTTCAATACTTAATAAGACAAGAGAAATAAATTACTTCAGGAATCTAATACAGAATAAATCAGACTGTAAATCAATTTGGAAAGCCATAAATACCCTATCAAATAAAAGAAAAGAATTTGATTCTTAAGTCATCAATTGTGCATACACCAGCGCACATATCAGTACACATTTCAGAGAAGAAATCAACGTTCTTAAATCATCAATATGAGCTCCTGTATGCGACTTACATGAACTACAAACATTCCTGGACAGCAGATGTACTGATTTTAAACAGTTACACATTCCATTCTTAACAGTCAGTGAAGTTCACAGTTATCTCTTAACCTTAAAAAACAACAATACAGCTGGGCTTGATGATATTAGTAATAAGATCGTACGTTATGCTGCACCTGTCATTTCACATACACTAACATATATTTACAACCAGTGCATTGCAAAATGCTATTTCCCTGAGGCTTTTAAAACTGCTAAGGTGTATCCTCGCTTTAAATCTGGCTCATCCAACAATCTTACCAACTATAGACCAATATCCATATTATCGTCATTATCAAAACCACTCGAAAAACACATACACAAAATAACTCTACAACACATGCAAGAGAACAATTTACTCATCTTTGTCGACTTTAAAAAGGCATTTGATATGATTGACCACGATATTCGTGTAAGAAAAATAAAGACTTACAGGCTGCACCCTGACCTAATAACATTAATTGCATCGTTTCTTTCAGACAGACAACAGGTAGTATTCTTCAACAATTCTCTATCAAATTCTGCTACAGTTGACACTGGTGCTCCGCAAGGTTCTATTCTAGACCCGTTGCTCTTTGCTATCTATATCAATGATCTTCCACTTCATCTTAAACACTCTTCTTGTGACCTTTTTGCCGATGATTGCACAGTCTACACCAGTGACTACGATTGTGTTAATCTAGAATCAACTCTTCAGGTCGAGTTATACAATGTAATTGGATGGAGCAAAAATAATGGCATGATTATAAACACCGATAAAACAAAATCAATGCTCATAACAACAAGACAGAAACTACAAAACGCAACAAAAACAACACTTCGGCTCTGTACAGAAACATCACAGATAGAAAACGTTAGCGAGCACAAAACACTAGGTCTTATTATTGACCAACATCTGACCTGGAACTCTCATGTGCAATGTCTAACAAAACTCATCGCACAAAAAGTATACCAATTAGCTAAAATTAAGCACTTCATAGATCAAGACACTAGGAAGACATACTACATATCTCATATACAAACACATTTAGACTATTGCTCAACAGTTTGGGATGGTTGCTCAGTGTCAAATACAAAGAGGCTTTGCTGTCTCCAAAAGCGAGCAGTAAAGCTCATTAGCGACAAAGATCAAGCACAAACAACTAATCATCACAAACGTATCAAAATACTACCCCTTAAGAACAGATTCCTCTTCAACAAAGCCAAGTTAGTACATCAGATTCTTTCACGGCATGCCCCGCCTTATCTATGGAACCTGTTTAAATTTAGCCCAAAGTGCAGCCAACGCTTGAACAACATATGTCTTCCAAAACCTAGACTTGATCTTTACAAGAAAAGTTTTAGTTATTCTGCTGCTCATCTTTGGAATACCCTCCCATCCTATGTAAAA
Organism: Achatina immaculata; assembly: GCA_009760885.1. Taxonomy (NCBI): domain Eukaryota; kingdom Metazoa; phylum Mollusca; class Gastropoda; order Stylommatophora; family Achatinidae; genus Lissachatina; species Lissachatina immaculata. The sequence continues at coordinate 29,325,658 of CM019709.1, read as the reverse complement.
AATATAAATTATACTCCTTTGTACAACTACAAGCTTTCCCAATATCTATTTGATGTCGACTACATGCCTCCATGAATTATAAAACTTAAAATTTATCTTAAGCTGCTCTTACAGACACCGAATACAAATAATTGTTTTCTGAATAGTCCCGAAAATTTTGTTTAGTAGATAGTCATTTATAATGTATGTAGTTACTTCTGCAGAGTAGATAACAAGTTAGTGGAGGAGGTCAACGAATTTGTATACCTTGGCAGCAGAGTAGTAGAAAATGGAGACAGCACAGAGGACATCAACAGCAGACTTACTAGAGCAAACCAGGCTTTTGCAATGCTACAGAATATATGGAAATCAAATAAACTAAGCATAAATATGAAAATCAGGATATTTAAGAGTAAAAATAGCACTAAGATGGACACCACAGGGGAGCAGAAGTAAGGGTAGACCAAAAGAGACATGGAGAAGAACAACAGAAAGGATGTTGAGCAATAGAGGTCTCACCTGGGCAAGAGCAGAAAAAAAGGCGAAAGACAGGCATTTGTGGAAAACCCTTGCGGAAGCCCCATGTGCCCTGGGCACTTAAGGTTCAGAGAGAGAGAGAGTTACTTCTGAACTGAGTGAATGTTTAAGAGCGAAACGTAAATGTTATATTTGATGTCTCTCAGCTTCAATGTTAGTTATGTTTGTTATATGAAAAGCATATTTGTAGAATGTCTGGAATAGAGTGAAAGATGTATGATAAAGGGCAGAATGTCAGACGGGCCTGCTTGCCCAATTCTTAACCCTTTTGAAATAAAGATCAATCAGTCAATCAATCAATCAATCTATCTATCTATTTTGTGCAGCTGTGTTATAGGAATAATACAATCATTTCATCTAAAATATACTTAACAAGTCACCGAGGAAGAACACCAGTAGTAGTAAATAACTTCAAGAATTAACATACTGTTATAGCAGTTTTATATTATTTCTAAGTCACCGTTATGAAAAGCACAGCTTCTCTGCTGATTCTGAAAATGTCCTCATGCAGAAGGACAAATACTTACATGTTGCATTGATGCCTTAAAGCGTGAACAGAAGTCAATGTTAAGAAACGCTGTTTTTGAAATTCTGTCATAATTTGATATAATGTTTTAGAAAATCCAATCGACCTGTTTATCTGTCTGTCTTTTTGTCTGGCTATCCATCCATCCATCCATCCATCCATCCATCCATCCATCCATCCATCCATCCATCCATCCATCCGTTCATCCATCCATCCATCAAACCATCCATCTGTAGCATAGCCTTGTAAGTAATGATTATAGCTGTTATTATTTTTATTAATTAATATGATTATGAAAATATACTGTAAACAAAATAGTAACATCGAATAGCGACAGAGAAAAGTGGATAGGAAAGGAAGAGAAAGGTATAGAACTTCCATGACACTAGAACAAGACGCGGACAAAAGTAAACAGTGGAAACAGTGTATAGAAAAAGACGTGACTCAGTGACGCTGAGATGTAGGCAATACAAAGGAAGGACGCCAGAAAGTAGGATGCTCCAGTGATAACAAAGCGGTGACTGGACGATGACACGTGTAAACAAAATAGAGGAGAGGAATAGAAAAGGCAGACACAATGAAAAGCGAGGACACAATAAAACCTCCGACATGAAAGAGCAAGATATTGACTTAGGTAATAACAAGTGTATAGACGAGACTGGCACGCATGGCACGCGTTGTGCACGGTTTTTTAATAAAGGAATGACCAACTCGGCCAGCTAACCAATTAAATATTTAGATGCGTGGCCTATTGGATGACTGACATACGAGAGATAAGTGACGGGGCAGTTTGAATGACGGACAGTAAGGACGCTTGTGGGAACCAGTGGATATCTGAAGGATGGAGCCAAAATACTTATTGGTTAATCCATCAAGCTGGACTTGAAGATGAAAAGGAGAGCAGAGAGACAGGAGCAATGAAGAAGGACGAGGAGGTACGGTAGTCCTGGAGAGAGGAGACTGAGGAGGGGGTCTGAAGACGGAAGAACAGACAACCAGAAAACCAACTAAGACGAAGAATTATGTCAGATATGGTGTCCGCAGTTGTAAGTAAAATGTGTTTAGTTAAGGTAGCAGTAGTATTCTTTGACGGGAATGGTATTAGATATCAGACTCTAATTGCTTGATATATATATATATATATCTTATCTTATATCTTATATCCTTCCCGTGCCGTTAAACGTCACATAGGGCTCGCAAATTAGTTCGCCAATTTTTCCTGTCTTCGGCGAGTCTTTCAACCTCATCAAGGGACTTTATGCCTGTTAATTTGGCCTTTCTTAACAATGTCCTCTTTACAGTTTCACGCGGTCTGCCTTTTTTTCTGTGGCCTGTTGTGTTCCATTTGATAGCTTGTTTTGGGATTCTCTGATCAATTCTTCTCATCAAGTGACCAACATATGTCCATCTCCTTATATATTTCACCAGTGTAGGTATATTTCGGAAGTGGCCGGCCTCTAGAGCAGAGGCGCCGTGGTATGTGTAGCTCTCGCAGCTATACTACTAGATACACCGATTAAATTTCACTTTATCCTTTCCATCACCTTTTCACATCGGCGCCGCACAGCAACCTTTATTTCTTTTATTTCTTTATTTCCTTTCCACATTTTCTTCCTTGCCCGAGAGGAACTTCACTCCACGCGCAGCATTCGAAGAGTCTCGCCAGCAGTGTCTCTTGGATAAGCCGGTTCATGCATTTTACCCGATATCACTGCACTCAGGACGTGGCCGACCTCCAGACCAGAGGTACCGTGATTTGACTGTTTGCTTCGCTTTATCCTTTCTACCACCTTTTCCGCAGTGGTGATGCGCGGCAACCCATTTGCACCTTTCTTCATTGGCCTGGAGGAGCACCTCTCCACGCACAGCAGCTAAAGAATCTCGCCAGCAGTGGTAGATGAGCTACCAAACGTGCCACTCATCTACCCTAAGTATCTGGTTTTTTCAGGCGCCAGATATTCGCCTTCGCCCCTTCTCCTGTCAGTTTAAACAGTTCTGCCACGGGAAGGCCAGGAGCTGGACTTGACTGTCAGAGGCTGTTTGAGACGCACGCCGTTGGAGTGGAGATCGAATTCTCCACCCCATCTCCGGCAATAACAGTCCTTAGAACCTCCCGGCCACTAAAAATGGATGTCACATGACCATACCCATAATAACAACTCAATAAACCCCATTTTAACAAAGGTTAAAGTTGGAGGCAAAGTCCAAAGTTACACATATATAATAAACCCCATTTTAACCAGGGTTAAAGTTGGAGGTAAAGTATAAAGTTACAAATGTATAATAAAACTCTGAGAAATTACAACATATAAAATAAGATTTACACTATCTATCCGTCTTTCTGTCTGTCTGTTTATCTACGTATGTGTCTGTCTGTTGGCCAGTCTTATATTTTCTGTATGTATAAAGGTTAAGTCTGTTAATAAGGAAAGTCTAATTGTCTGGATAAACATTACTGTTTACTAACTGTAACTATGTCCTAGTAGAAGAAAACTTTGAAACCATGGAAGAAGTTTATATATTTATATACACATAATGCTCTTTTTTAAGATCACTTTACGTTGATAACAATACTACAATTCTTGTTATAAGAAAATTACAATTTTCAGGAAGTTATAATTCGTCTCGTACTGAGTCATTATAGTCAAACATTTCAAGAATATCTCATCTGAATGTTAGCAACGGTTACCAAAATAAATTTCTGGAAAAGAAATTAGCTTAAACTGTCTGTTACTATGTAACAGAAATTTTAAGCAATGGAATAGTTATATGTTTGAAAAAATGTGTAAATGTGGTTACGTTTTAGAAGACACTTTACTTCGAAACCAGTTAGCTATATCCATATTGTGCGAATTAATAGACTTACCATCTGTATTAAAATTTTGAAATATGACAGGAAAAAGGTGATTAGTGAAATTGTTTTAACTGTTTTTATAACGTTGTTTTTGCTTCAGAAAACATGAACGGTCTTATTTTTTATTCATTTGTAATAAAACTGTAAGTTTGTGACGTTATGTGTATAACCTTTTATTAGCATAAAGAAGAAAGCTTAAAAATTGTATTTCATAAAATCTACTAACTATCGAGTATTACATTACGATATTAATTAAAGTATCCATATATTTATGTTGGCATTTAATATAACTTTTGTGTGACATACATTTCCAAAAGAAAAAGAACACAAGGCGTTTAAAGATATTAGAGTAAGCATTTCTGAAGTTCTTATAGAAAGCTTTCATTTGAGACTATCTATCTATCTATCTATCTATCTATCTATCTATCTATCTATCTATCTATCTATCTATCTATCTATCTATCTATCTATCTATCTATCTATCTATCTATCTATCTATCTATCTATCTATCTATCTATCTATCTATCTATCTATCTATATGTCTGTCTGTCTATCTATCTATCTATCTATCTATCTATGGGTCTATTAGATAAGCATGTCTGTCTATCTGTTTGTCTCTCTGTCTGTATGTCTGTCTATCTGTCTGTCTGTCTACTTATGTGCCTATCTCTTCCCAAGTCTATCCTTTTATGTGTGGTTAAATGGTTACATTTGTCAATAAGAAAAGTCAAATCTTGAAGAAAAACATTATTGGTTATTATCTGTAACTATAGCATAGTAGAAGAATGTTCTAAAAACCTGGAATAATTTTACACTTTTTTGTATCCATTATGCTGTAGTTGCCTCTTGTAAAACAATTTATATGGTTATTACAATTTCTGACATATACAATGTTAAAACTTTCATGAAACTATCATTCGTCTCGTACTGAGTAATTAGATTTAAACATTTGAAGACTCTCTCATGTGAATATTAAAAACTGTTAACAAAATAAATTTGTTGGATAAAAATTTTTATAACTTACATTTTAGTCAGTGAAGTAGTTACATGATTTGAATGAAATCTGTAAATGCGCACTACAGGAGTGCATTTTTAGACATATTATTTCAAAAGAAATTCGCTATATAAGAATATTCAATTCAAATGTAATATCCACCCTCATCTATCATGTGAAAGCTGGAAAACAACTAAAGAAATAGAAATGAAATTATACTCTTTTCAAAACAAATGCATAAGGAAAATACTCGGCATCGAGTGGAACGAATTCAAGAACAATGCAGAGATAAGACAGATGACCGAACAACAACCAGTCTCATGGGTGATCAGTAAAAGGAGATGGATATATGTTGGTCGCTTGATGAGAAGAAATGATCAGAGAATCCCAAAACAAGCTATCAAGTGGAACACAAGAGGCCAAAGAAAAAGAGGCAGACCGGTGAAACTCTGAAGAGGACATTGTTAAAAGAGGCCAAATTAACAGGCATAAAATCCTTTGACGAGGTTGAAAGACTCGACGAAGACAGGAAAAACTGACGAACTACTTTGCGAGCCCTATGTGACGTTTAATAGCACGGGAAGGATATTATATATATATATATATATATATATATATATATATATATTATATATATATATATATATATATATATACTCTAAAATACAAAACTTACTTTCTATATTAGCGTTGTGAAATATGGTGGGGAAAAGTTGATTATGGAAATGGTGTTAAATACTTTTAACACGGAAAGTGTGTTTTTGCTTCGTGAAACGTAAAATGTCAATTTTATTGTTGTTTATTAGAAACATAACCGTAGATTTGAAATCACATTGTGTAGAACCTTAGAATATCAGTATTTACAAATCATAACCTTCTCTTTAAAAATATCTACTAATAATAGTATTCAGCTCTGATATTAATTTCGTCTATTTCTGTAAGGATGTAGTCTAAAGTATGTCATATAAACATTTGAAATATTAATAGTGACAAAAGTTTGGACTTTAAATAAAGTGTTTCCGAATTTCTAATAAACATCTTTCATGTTAGAACATGTTTCTTCGAATATAGATGTCATTCTTTCTCTATTTATCTATCTAATTCTATCTATCTATCTATCTATCTATCTATCTATCTATCTATCTATCTATCTATCTATCTATCTATCTATCTATCTATCTATCTATCTATCTATCTGTCTGTCTGTCTGTCTGTCTGTCTGTCTGTCAAATTATATGCCTATCTCTTCCCAAGTCTATCTTTTAATGTGTGCCTAAATGGTTACATTTGTCAATAAGGAAAGTCAAATCTTGAATAAAAACATTGGTTACTATCTTTAACTATACCACAGTAGAAGAAAATTCTAAAAAGCTGGAATAATTTTACACTTTTCTGTATCCATTATGCTCTTTTTGACGTTGTCACTTGTAAAAACGTTGATATGATTATTACAATTTCTGTCATACGTAATATTAAAACTGTCATGAAACTGTCATTCGTCTCGTACTGAGTAATTAGATTTAAACATTTGAAGACTCTCTCATTAGAATATAAAAAAATGTTAACAAAATAAATTTGTTGGATAAAAATTATCTCATATTTTTATAACTTACATTTTAGTCAGTGAAGTAGTTACATGTTTTGAATGAAATCTGTAAATGCGCACTACCGGAGTGCATTTTTTAGACATATTATTTCAAAAGAAATTCGCTATATAAGACTATTCAATTCAAATGTAATATCCACCCTCATTTGTCATGTGAAAGCTGGAAAACAACTAAAGAAATAGAAATGAAATTAGACTCTTTTCAAAACAAATGCATAAGGAAAATACTCGGCATCAAGTGGATCGAATTCAATAACAATGCAGAGATATGACAGATGACCGAACAACAACCAGTCTCATGAGTGATCAAGAAAAGGAGATGGACATATGTTGGTCACTTGATGAGAAGAAATGATCAGAGAATCCCAAAAAACGAGCTATCAAGTGAAACACAACAGGCCAAAGAAAAAGAGGCAGACCGGTGAAACTCTGAAGAGGACATTGTTAAAAGGGGCCAAATTAAAAGGCAAAAATCATTTGATGTGGTTGAAAGACTCGCCGAAGACAGGAAAAATAGGCGAACTACTTTGCGAGCCATATGTGACGCTTAACGCCAATGGAATGATATAAAATATAACATATATATATATATATATATATATATAATATATATATATAGTAAAGTCCTACACTTACCATCTATATTAGCGTTGTGAAATAGGATGCGAAAAACTTGATTATGAAAATGGTTTTAAATATTTTTAACACGGAAAGTGTGTTTCTGCTTCGGAAAATTTAAAATGTCAATTTTACTTTTGTTTATATGAAACATAACCGTATATTTGAGATCACATTGTGTAGAACCTTTGAACACCAGTATTTACAAATCATAACCTTCTCTTTACAAAAAGCTACTAATTATATAGTATTCAGCTCTGATATTAATTTCGTCTATTTCTGTAAGGATGAAGTGTAAAGTATGTCATATAAACATTTGAAATATTAATATTTACAAAAGTTTGGACTTTAAAGAAAAATTTCCGAAATTCTGATAAACATCTATCGTGTTAAAACATGTCTATCCGTATATATAGATATCATTATCTATCTATCTATCTATCTATCTATCTATCTATCTATCTATCTATCTATCTATCTATCTATCTATCTATCTATCTATCTATCTATCTATCTATCTATCTATCTATCTATTCGTAGACTGTTTTAAATACCTCTAAATATGAAACCATAAAATATTAAATTCTATATTTCTATATGAATATTATTTTTAATTTTTACAAGAGCTATAGGCGTCCCATCGCAATATATGCATTTGAGACCTGGACACTTAATATAATAGCTGAGAAAAACATAAATGCTTTTGAATATAAATGCTACACAATATGATAAGATGTCTGTTTGTCTGCCTGTCTGTCTATCTATCTATATATCTATTTACCTAGGTGTCTATTAGATATGCCCGTCTGTCTATCAGTCTATCTACTTATGTATCTATCGCTTCTCAGGTCTATCTTTTATATATGTCACAATAGTTAAATCTGTAGTTATGAAAACTCTATTACTGAGGAAAGCAGTATTGGTTTTTAACTGTAACTATTGTATGGTAGAAGAAAATTCAAAAAAGTTGTTATAATTTTACACATTCCTATATCGATTATGCTCTTTTTTTAAGGTGCCTCTTGTAAAAACGTTGATACGATTATTACAATTTCTGTTATATGTAATGTTAAAACTTCCATGAAACTTTCATTCGTCTCGTACTGAGTAATTAGGTTTAAATATCTGAAGAATCTCTGATCCAAAAATTAACAACGGTTAACAAAATATATTTTTGTATAAAAACTACTTAAATTTTAGTCAGTGAAGTAGTTACATGTCTTTAAAAAATGTGTAAATGGGCACTACCGTAGCACATTTTTTAGACATATTATTTCAAAGAAATTTACTACATCTGTATCTTTTGTAAATTAATATACTTACCCACTGTATTAGCGTTGTGAAATATGATCGGAAAAAGTTGATTATGGAAAAGGTTTTTTAAATGTTTTTAAAACGAAAAGTGTATTTTTGCTTCGGAAAACTTAAAATATATATTTTATTTTTGTTTATTTGTAACAAAACCTTAGGTTCGAGACAACATTGTGTAGTATATTTTAATACCATTATTTAAAAATCTTAACCTTGTATTTAATAAAATCTACTATCTATAGAGCATTCAGAACTGATATAAATTTCTTCTATTTATGTACGGATGGAGAGTAAAGTATGTCAGATACAAATGTAAAATATGAATACATCCCAAAGTTTATAGAGACATTTATGAAATTATTTCCTATGTTCTTATAAACATCTTACGTGTTAGAATATGTCTATCCGATATATATAGGTGCCATTTGTTCCGTATCTATTCTTATATGTCTTCCTGTCTGTCTATCTGTCTGTGTCTGTCTATCTGCCTGTCTTTCCTTCTGTCTATCTGTGTTTCTGACTATCTTTTTATTTTTCTGTTTGTTTGGCATTCTATCTTTTCATTTATGTCTAAACTGTTAAGTGTCAGTAAGGAAAGTATAATTTTCTGTATAAACGTTATTGGTTCTTACTGTAAATATATCATAGTAGAAGAAAAATGTAAAGTTCTGGAATAATTTTACATATTTCAATACCTATAATGATCAATTTTTTCATTTGCTTTAGGACATACGTAGATACGAATATTACATTTCCTTTTATAAGTAATTTTAAAATATTCATGAAACGACCGTTCGTCTGGTACTCAGTCATTATAGTCAAACATTTGATGAATCTCTCATCTGAACATTAGCAACGGTTAATAAATTTGTTGAACAGAAATCAGCTCATACTTTTTCTGTAAATGAAATATTAAGCAGTGGAATAGTTATGTTTTTGAAAAACATTTGCGGAAGTGCAATACTGGCGATGGTTTATTTGACAATTTGTTTTAAAGGAAATTAGCTGCATCTATATTTTGTATGAATTAATAGACTTACCATCTGTAGTAACGTTGAAAAAGTTGATTAGTGTAATGGTTTTCTATGTTTTATAACGTTGATTTTGCTTCGGAAAACACGAATAGTCTTTTTGTTTTGTTCATTTCAAACAAAACTATAACTTTGAGATTTTACTGTGTAGATTTTCTTTTCAGTAAAAGATTATCTTTCTGGGACAAGTACTGGCGGGCCAGGTGGGCACCAGTAAAGCAATATTACTGTAAATCTGTGACGTGTCCAAGGCATCAAGAGATGGAATTGTGTGGACTTTCACTGTAGCTTGATAGAATTACATGTTGTTGTTGTCTCTGAGAGTTGGTAGCACTAATCTATCAAAAGCCAATCTTGTCACTATGGTACACCCTGAGGGACACAACAACAATGCCAGGTTCGCAACTGACACAACAAAAACGACAGAACTAACAGCTACAAAATTCATGAAGATAATAATAGTCCAACTACAAGGATACACATCAAAACATTTATTGAATGAAGAAATGAACGATGATAAATGGAGATGAGAAAAGAGGACGAGCTGCCAACATGGCAGGTTCAGTCAGCAAATATTACAAGAACTTCCCGGGCGCGTAGACAACGCCAAAATGGAGAATTTACTGACAGCCAGTAGCTACTATAAGGAATTACTTACAAATTAGTGAACTTCCAGAGCACACATATCTTCCAAAAGTTGGAAACCAGTGCAACACAGTTATTTCCTGATAAAGACAACTCTACTAAACAATTTACATTTCATTGACAAAGAAAACCTGTCTTAAAGGACATTATGCTGAAACTAAGTCTCCTACGTAACTGAAACTGAGTCTACTACATAACTGGAACTGAGTCTACTACATAACTGGGTCTAATACATAACTGGAACTGAGTCTACTACATAACTGGAACTGAGTCTACTACATAACTGGGTCTAATACATAACTGGAACTGAGTCTACTACATAACTGGGTCTAATACATAACTGGAACTGAGTCTACTACATAACTGGAACTGAGTCTACTACATAACTGGGTCTAATACATAACTGGAACTGAGTCTACTACATAACTGGAACTGAGTCTACTACATAACTGGGTCTACTACATAACTGGAACTGAGTCTACTACATAACTGGGTCTACTACATAACTGGAACTAAGTCTACTACATAACTGGGTCTACTACATAACTGGAACTGAGTCTACTACATAATTGGAACTGAGTCAACTACATAACTGGAATTGAGTCTACTACATAACTTGGTCTACTACATAACTAGAACTGAGTCTACTACAAAACTGGAACTGAGTCTATACATAACTGGGTCTAATACATAACTGAAACTGAGTCTACTACATAACTGAGACTACTACATAACTTGAACTGAGTCTACTACATAACTGAGTCTACTACATAACTGGAACTGAGTCTACTACATAACTTGGTCTAGTACATAACTGGAACTGAGTCTACTACATCACTGGAACATAGTATACTACATAATTAGAACTGAGTCTACTACATAACTAGAACTGAGCCTTATACATAAAGGGAACTGAGTCTACTACATAACGAGAACTGAGTCTACTATATAACGAGAACTGATTCTACTACATAACTGGAACTGACTACCTGCAATCTCCTCTGAACAAGAAAATTACTACTAAGCAAAATTATTAAAAACTCCCTCCCTCAAAAGAAAAAAAAAATAAGAAAGACTCCCTCCACGTGAAAAATCATGTTTTTATGACCTTTAATATCGTAAAGAAACAATTTCCTAAAACTAAATCTCTAATACTAAATTTAGTATTCCAAAGTTAACATTTTAACTTTTCTCTAACCTAAGATTACCCATAACGTTCAAGTTTACACTACCCATCAAGGTTACCTGAGCTGACTAACTCGTATTTTTCAGTGAACAACAAATAATCACTAATACAACAAGTGATTGAACAAAGTACTCTCATTTTTAAAGATTATTACTTTACTTTGACTGATCTAACAATATACTATCACATTACCATGATAAAAAACCACTCATGAGTTATGTAATATATCAACTAACTACAGACAATTACATTCGGATATTAATTAAAATGTATGTCTATTTCTCTACGCATGTAATGTAATTTATATCAGATATACATTTCAAATAAGAAAAAAGCACAGTGTTTAAAGATATTATTGAAAATATATCTGAAATTCTTCTAAATATCTTTCGTTTCAAATATATCTTTTAGTCCTTTTTTGTGTCTGTTTGCCTGTGTCATCTCTATCTATACGAGGTGTTTTTTTTATTTGTAACAAAACTGTAAGTTTGAGACAACACCGTACAGAATCTCTTAGCAGCAATATTGAAACAATCTTAAATTTTACTTAATAAAATCTACTAACTAACGAGTAATAGTTTCTGATATTAATTAAAATATATATGTATCTATCTATCTATCTATCTATCTATCTATCTATCTATCTATCTATCTATCTATCTATCTATCTATCTATCTATCTATCTATCTATCTATCTATCTAATCTATCTATCTATCTATCTATCTATCTATCTATCTATCTATCTATCTATCTATCTATCTATCTATCTATCTATCTATCTATCTATCTATCTATCTATCTATCTATCTATCCATCTATGTATGTATGTATGTATGTATCTATCTATCTATTTATCTATCTATCTATCTATCTATCTATCTATCTATCTATCTATCTATCTATCTATCTATCTATCTATCTATCTATCTCTATCTATCTATATCTATCTCTGGACGCCGACTGGTAGACATCAACAACAAGGCACTTCAGTCATACTGTCGTGTTAACAACATTGTCTTTATAGACCACACTGTGTTCTTCATCTCAGCCTCTGGTGCCCCGAAGAAACGGATGTACAGGGACCACATACATACATCAAAACCTGGTACCAGCATCCTTGCCAAAAATCTAAAGTTTCCAGAACGTACACTACAGAAAGACGTAGTACAGCTGGATGTTCACAAACAACTCCCACGTCCAACAAAAAACCCCCATAAAGCCAGCTATAATCCGAGCACTAAAACCATAGGGACCTCCAAATCTGCACCACCTGTTCCACAGCAAACAACCGACTATGACACAATGTTTCCACCCCTACCCTCACGTCGGCCTCAGACGGTCAGACGAGCCGATACGAGCGTCAACAACGTCAGGATTCTTTCTCAGTCGCACAGCTCATTTGAAGAGCTCAACAGACAAGCACGTTCCATGCAACATCCTCAAAGAAATCTGGAGCTTCAGTATTTGTTGCAATTTAGCCCTGCAGCCTTGAGTCATGCCTATATGTTATCTCTGCATAATTCACATGGCATGGTACCTTACAGACACCACATGCCTTAGACTGATGGCAATATCATCATGATCCATCATAAACTGAAACAATCAACCCGCAATGTCGAAAAAGAATTATTACTCAGCAAGACATAGTGACTGATATCTTCATTCTTAGGTTTATTTAGAATTCTTTACGTTTTATTATTGCATTTTATTTCTTGCCCCTTTTCTTTTGTATCTATTTTTCTAATTCTTGTTAACTTTCTATAGGTCCTTGCAGTTTGTGAGTTGTATCTGTTTGTGTGTGAGAACTATATACTTAATTACTCAACTTGTTAGTGAATTCACATATTTCAGCGTTTAATTATTCAGTAGTTAGACGTGTCTCTCTTTCAGCTTCCAATTATTTCAGCTATTGAGATGTTTACCAGTTCAAAGTTCAATATACAAAGTGTGTCTCTGTGTAGTATTTAAAAGTTTATTTACTTAAGTATTAGGTATCATAATAGGAATTATTTTCAAACCAGTAACAGGAGACCAACAAGCGGCAGTAAGAATAAATGGTGAAACAACAACTTGGTTTGACATAAAACAAGGGGTCCGTCAGGGGTGCATATTGTCACCCTACCTATTTAACTTGTATACTGAAAATATAATGAGGAATATTAGAGAAGATGTAGATAAAGAATATTACGATGCCATAACAATTGGAGGTTATGAAATACCAGAGATTAGATACGCTGATGACACACTGTTACTGTCCACAACACAAAGAGGAATGGAAAAACTAATTATGTCAGTCCGTAAGAACAGCTAAGAGCAGAACCTCTATCTTAATGCAAAGAAAACTAAATTGATGACAACTGACAAAATAAACAAGGCAGCTGAAATATATATCAATGAGGAAAAATTGGAAGAAGTGGAGAGTTTTGAATATCTTGGATCACTACTAACTAATAATGGAGATAAAATGAGAGAAATAAAAAGAAGGACATGCATCGCTCTTCAGAAAGTAAAACAAATAAAGAATCTGTGGAGAGGAGCAGACAGAATCACAAAAATAAGATTTTTAAGGGCATGCATCTTTCCCATCGCAACATATGCCTGTGAGACCTGGACACTTAACAAAACAGCTGAGAAACACATAAATGCCTTTGAATGAAAATGCTACAGAAGAGTTCTCCAAATATCGTGAACACAAAAAAGAACAAAATTATCTATACTACAAGAGCTTAATATTGAAGAAGGCTGGCTAGTAAAGAGGATTAAAGAGAGAAAACTTAAATATTATGGACACATTAAACGTCATGATAATTTAGAGAAGACCGTATTGGAAGGATACATAATGGGAAAAAGAAAAAGAGGAATACCAAAACAAAGATGGCTACAAGACATCGTTGACGATCTGCAAATGGATGCCGCAGCAGCGGGCCATCTTGCTCACAACCGAGAGGCCTACAAGAGTGCTGTTTGGGAGGCAAAGTTCCGCAATGGACATGCAAATGACTGAATGAACAGGAGACAGGAAAATAAAATGACCCCATCTACCGAAAAATGGTTACATAAAGAAGAACTTCGTTTAGGCCATCTGAATGTATATCACCTATTAGGTAACATTCTTGAAGTAACACACATATAACATCAAAATTTCCACATTTTTGGCTTCTCTGAAAGCCATTTTAATAGGAACATAACCGATGAAGATATTAGAATTAACGATTTTAACCTGATCCGGCATGACCCAACCAGGAAACTAGAAACAGGTCTAGTAATGTATGTCTCCACAACTATCCAGTTTAGTCGTAGAGAAGACCTCGAATCATCAGAGGTAGAGTGTATTTGGGCAGAAGTTAAAATGCCATTAATTATTGGACTTTTGTACCGTAATCCAAATGCATCATCTCTGTGGTACGATCTTTTCACGACTATGATGGATGAGGTTTCAACCTTTAGGTTCAAAGATATTATCATTCTTGGAGATTTCAACATAGTTCTAACACAATCAAATCTAACTTGGAGTAATATTATATTATCCTATAATCTTTGCCAGATTGTCACCAAACCTACCAGAGTAACAGAAGTATCATCCACATTATTAGATCATATATATGTAGCCCAACCAGAAAACATCATTGAATGTAACATCCCTCATACTTCGTTAAGTGATCATTACCCAGTCTGCTGTACATGGACAAGAAAGGGGTATAAACTTGCTAAACACAATCACATCAGTATGAAATTTAGAAGCTTCAGAAAATTTAACCTAGAATTATTCCTTAATGATTTGCAAGAATCTTCACTTACACACGTGTACCAACTAACTGACCCTGATGAGGCAATAGAATATTGGCTAAAGATCTTCAGAGATAATTTAGACAAGCATGTCCCCATGAAAGAGGTGAGAGTAAAACACCTTGGATAACACCTGAAATACTACAATCCATGAGAGAACGTGATCGGGCGCACAAAATCAAGGACTTTTTGACCTGCCGTTCACTCAGAAACAATGTTCAATACTTAATAAGACGAGAAAAAAAATTACTTCAGGAATCTAATACAGAATAAATCAGACAGTAAATCAATTTGGAAAGCCATAGATACCCTATCAAATAAAATAAAAGAATTTGATTCTCAAACCATCAATCGTGCATACACTAGCGCACATATCAGTACACATTTCAGAGAAGAAATCAACGTTCTTAAATCATCAATATCAGCTCCTGTATGCGACTTACATGAACTACAAACATTCCTGGACAGCAGATGTATTGATTTTAAACAGTTACACATTCCATTTTTAACAGTCAGTGAAGTTCACAGTTATCTCTTAACCTTAAAAAACAACAATACAGCTTGGCTTGATGATATTAGTAATAAGATCTTACGTTATGCTGCACCTGTCATTTCACATACACTAACATATATTTACAACCAGTGCATTGCAAAATGTTATTTCCCTGAGGCTTTTAAAACTGCTAAGGTGTATCCTCGCTTTAAATCTGGCTCATCCAACAATCTTACCAACTATTATCGTCATTATCAAAACCACTCGAAAAACACATACACAAAATAACTCGACGACACACGCAAGAGAACAATTTACTCATAGACAGTCAGTCAGGCTTTAGACCCAATCATTCCTGCCACACAGCTCTTACCAAAATGACAGAAAACTGGTTAGTAAACATAAATGACGACAAACTATGTGGTGCCATCTTTGTCGACTTTAAAAATACATTTGATATGATTGACCACGATATTCTTGTAAGAAAAATAAAGACTTATAGACTGCACCCTAACCTAATAAAATTAATTGCATCGTTTCTTTCAGACAGACAACAGGTAGTATTCTTCAACAATTCTCTATCAAATTCTGCTAAAGTTGACACTGGTGTTCAGCAAGGTTCTATTCTAGACCCGTTGCTCTTTGCTATCTATATCAATGATCTTCCACTTCATCTTAAACACTCTTCTTGTGACCTTTTTGCGATGATTGCACAGTCTACACCAGTGACTACGATTGTGTTAATCTAGAATCAACTCTTCAGGTCGAGTTATACAATTTAATTATATGGAGCAAAAATAATGGCATGATTATAAACACCGATAAAACAAAATAAATGCTCATAACAACAAGACAGAAACTACAAAACGCAACAAAAACAACCCTTCTACTCTGAACAGAAACATCACAGATAGAAAACGTTAGTGAGCACAAAACACTAGGTCTTATTACTGACCAACATCTGACCTGGAACTCTCATGTGCAATGTCTAACAAAACTCATCGCACAAAAAGTATACCAATTAGCTAAAATTAAGCACTTCATCGATCAAGACACTAGGAAGACATACTACATATGACATATACAAACACATTTCGACTATTGCTCAACAGTTTGGGATGGTTTCTCAGTGTCAAATACAAAGAGGCTTTGCTCTCTCCAAAAGCGAGCAGTAAAGCTTATTAGTGACAAAGACCAAGCACAAACAACTAACCAGCACAAACGTATCAAAATACTGCCTCTTAAGAACAGGTTCCTCTTCAACAAAGCCAAGTTAGTACATCAAATTCTTTCACGGCATGCCCCGCCTTATCTATGGAACCTGTTTAAATTTAGCCCAAAGTGCAGCCAACGCTTGAACAACATATGTCTTCCAAAACCTAGACTTGATCTTTACAAGAAAAGCTTTAGTTATTCTGTTGCTCATCTTTGGAATACCCTCCCATCCTATATAAAAAATATAAATTATACTCCTCCCTACAAATACAAGCTTTCCCAATATCTATTTGATGTCGACTACATGCCTCCATGAATTATAAAACTTAAAATTTATCTTAAACTGCTCTTACATACACCGAATACAATTAATTGTTTTCTGAATAGTCCCGAAAATTTTGTTTAGTAGATAGTCATTTATAATGTATGTAGTTACTTCTGTACTGAGTGAATATTTAAGAGCGAAACGTAAATGTTATATTTTATTTTATGTCTCTCAGCTTCAATGTTAGTTATGTTTGTTATATGAACAGCATATTTGTAGAATGTCTGGAATAGAGTGAAAGATGTATGATAAAGGGCAGAATGTCAGACGGGCCTGTGTGCCCAATTCTTAACTCTTTTGATATAAAGATCAATCAGTCAGTCAATCTATGTATGTATGTATGTATGCATCTATGTATGTATTATGTATGTATGTATGTATGTATGCATCTATGTATGTATGTATGTATGTATGTATGCATGTATGTATGTATGTATGTATGTATGTATGTATGTATGTATCTATCTATCTATCTATCTATCTATCTATCTATCTATCTATCTATCTATCTATCTATCTATCTATCTATCTATCTATCTATCTATATTTTTATTTATGTCTAATTGATTAAATCTGTCAATAAATCAAGTCTAATTTTGATGGTAAACATTAATGGTTACTAACTCTAACTCTAGCATAGTACAAGAAAATTCTAAAAAACTGCAATAAATGTACACGTTTCTATATCTGTTATGCTCTTTTTTAAAGTTAGCTTCTGTAAAACGTTCATACGCTTGTTACAATTTCTGTTATAGGTAATGTTAAAACATTCATCTAGTGGTGAGTCATTAGATGTAAACATCTGAAGAATCTCTCATCTGGATATTAACAACGATTAACAAAATAAATTCGTTGGAGAGAAATTATCTCATAATTGTTTCAACGTAAATTTTAGTCCATGAAGTAGTTATATATATTTAGAAAACTAATATGTAAATGCGCAATACCATCATGCATTTTTGAGACAATCATTTCAACAGAAATTCCCTACATCTATATAGTTTATAATTTAGTTGACTTACGAACTATATTAGCGTTGTGAAAGAGGGTGGGAAAAAGTTGTTTATGGAAATAGTTTTAAATGTTTTTAATACGGAAAGTGTGTTTTTGCTTCGGAAACCTTAAAATATCTATTTTATTCTTGTTTATTTCACACAAAACTGTAGGTTTGAGACCACATTTTGTAATACTTTTATTACGATTATTTAAAAATATTAATGTTTTATTTAACAAAATCTACTAACAATCGAGAATATAGTAAACATATTAATTTCCTCTATTAATCTATCTATCTATCTATCTATCTATCTATCTATCTATCTATCTATCTATCTATCATCTATCTATCTACTATCTATCTATCTACTATCTATCTATCTATCTGTCTGTCTGTCTGTCTGTCTATCTATCTATCTATCTATCTATCTATCTATCTATCTATCTATCTATCTATCTATCTATCTATCTATCTATCTATCTATCTATCTATCTATCTATCTATCTGTCTGTCTTTCTGTCTGTATGTTTATCTATCTATCCAACTAAATGTCTGTCTATGTGTCTGTTAGATAAGTCTGTTTGTCTGTCAGTCTATGTATCTACTTATGTGTCTATCTCTTCCCAAGATTGTCTTTTTATATATGTCGAAATATTTAAATTTGTCAGTAAAGATTGTCTATTTTTGAGGGAAAACATTATTGGTTAATAACGGTAACTGTAGCATAGTAGAAGAAAATTCTAAAAAGCTGGATTAAATATGTATCTGTCTCTCTGTCTGTCTGTCTTTCTGTCTGTCTGTCTGTCTGTTTCTATGTACCACTGTGTGCCAGTGAACCTTTTTATGGACTACTAAATGTGTAACTCTGACAATAAGAAAACATATTAGTCTAGATAAACATTATATATTTGTTAACTGTAGCTATACTATACTGGAAGACACATTTTAAATGTCACAACAATATTGTGTATTTCTATACTTTTAGTGATATTGTTTTTCATTTTGATTTTCAATGAACTTTAAGGTGAATATTATAATTTCTGTTATATGTAATGTTAAAGTGTTAATGAAGCAATCATTTGTCTCGTGTTGTTTCATTATAGTTAAATATTTGAAGAATCTTTAAGAGAAAAATTTGCAACTGTTAAAAAAATACATTTTTAAACAGAAATTATCTCATATTTTTTTCTCAGAGTGAAACTTTCAGCAGTGGATTTGTTATATGTTTTGGAAAAATGTGTAATTGTAAAATATCAGTGCACACTTGTTGGACATTTTGTTTCAAAAGGTATTAGCTACATCCATATGTCTGTGCATTAATAGACTTACAAGCTGTATGAAAGTTGTGACGGGAAAAGGTTAAGTAGTGAAATACTTTTCATTGTTTTTATACCGTTGTTTATGTTTCAAAAACATGAATCGTTTTGTTTGTTTAAAACAAAACTGAATTTTGAGACGCCATTGATTAAAATCTTTTATTAGCACGATAAAAAGATCTAATTTCTTTATTTAATAAATT
>CM019709.1:29289693-29305933 GCA_009760885.1 Achatina immaculata | reverse complement strand
TACAAGAGGCAACTACAGCATAATGGATACAAAAAAGTGTACAATTATTTCAGCTTTTTAGAACATTCTTCTACTATGCTATAGTTACAGATAATAACCAGTAATGTTTTTCTTCAAGATTTGACTTTTCTTATTGACAAATGTAACCATTTAAGCACACATAAAAGGATAGACTTGGAAAGAGATAGTCACATAAGTAGACAGACAGACAGATAGACAGACAAACAGACAGAGAGACAGACAGATAGACAGACATGCTTAACTAATAGACCCATAGATAGATAGATAGATAGATAGATAGATAGATAGATAGTAGATAGATAGATAGATAGATAGATAGATAGATATATAGATAGATAGATAGACAGACAGACAGACAGACAGACAGACAGATAGATAGATAGATAGATAGATAGATAGATAGATAGATAGATAGATAGATAGATAGATAGATAGATAGATAGATAGATAGATAGATAGATGGATAGATAGATAGTCTCAAATGAAAGCTTTCTATAAGAACTTCAGAAATACTTACTCTAATATCTTTAAACGCCTTGTGTTCTTTTTCTTTTGGAAATATATGTCAAACAAAAGTTATATTAAATGTCAACAGAAATATATGGATACTTTAATTAATATCGTAAAGTAATACTCTATAGTTAGTAGATTTTATGAAATACAATTTTAAGCTTTCTTCTTTATGCTAATAAAAGATTATACACATAACGTCACAAACTTACAGTTTTATTACAAATGAATAAAAAATAAGACCTTTCATGTTTTCTGAAGCAAAAACAGCGTTATAAAAACAGTTAAAACAATTTTACTAATCACCTTTTTCCTGTCATATTTCAAAATTTTAATACAGATGGTAAGTCTATTAATTCGCACAATATGGATATAGCTAATTCGTTTCGAAGTAAAGTGTCTTCTAAAACGTAACCACATTTACACATTTTTTCAAACATATAACTATTCCATTGCTTAAAATTTATGTTACAGAGTAACAGACAATTTAAGCTAATTTCTCTTCCAGAAATTTATTTTGGTAACCGTTGCTAACATTCAGATATTCTTGAAATGTTTGACTATAATGACTCAGTACAAGACGAATTATAACTTCCTGAAAATTGTAATATTTCTTATAACAAGAATTGTAGTATTGTTATCAACGTAAAGTGAACTTTAAAAAGAGCATTATGTGTATAGAAATATATAAACTTCTTCCATGGTTTCAAAGTTTTCTTCTACTATGACATAGTTACAGTTAGTAAACAGTAATGTTTATCCAGACAATTAGACTTTCCTTATTAACAGACTTAACCTTTATACATACAGAAAATATAAGACTGACAAACAGACAGACACATACGTAGATAAACAGACAGACGGAAAGACAGATAGATAGTGTAAATCTTATTTTATATGTTGTAATTTCTCAGAGTTTTATTATACATGTGTAATTTTATACTTTACCTCCAACTTTAACCTTGGGTAAATTGGGGTTTATTATATATGTGTAACTTTGGACTTTGCCTCCAACTTTAACCTTTGTTAAAATGGGGTTTATTGAGTTGTTATTATGGGTATGGGCATGTGACAACCATTTTTAGTGGCCGGGAGGTTCTAAGGGCTGTTATTGCCGGAGATGGGGTGGAGAATTCGATCTCCACTCCAACGTCGTGCGTCTCAAACAGCCTCTAGCAATCAAGTCCAGCTCCTGGCCTTCCCGTGGCAGAACTGTTTAAACTGACAGGAGAAGGGGCGAGGGCGAATATCTGGCGCCTGAAAAAACCAGATACTTAGGGTAGATGAGTGGCACGTTTGGTAGCTCATCTACCACTGCTGGCGAGATTCTTTAGCTGCCGTGCGTGGAGCGGTGCTCCTCCCGGCCAATGAAGAAAGGTGCAAATGAGGTTGCCGCGCATCACCACTGCGGAAAAGGTGGTAGAAAGGATAAAGCGAAACAAACAGTCAAATCATGACACCTCTGGTCTGGAGGTCGGCCACGTCCTGAGTGCAGTGATATCGGGTGAAATGCATGAACCGGCTTATCCAAGAGACACTGCTGGCGAGACTCTTCAAATGCTGCGCGTGGAGTGAAGTTCCTCTCGGGCAAGGAAGAAAATGTGGAAATGAAATAAAGAAATAAAAGAAATAAAGGTTGCTGTGCGGCGCCGATGTGAAAAGGTGATGGAAAGGATAAAGTGAAATTTAATCGGTATGTCTAATAGTATAGCTGCGAGAGCTACACATACCACGGCGCCTCTGCTCTAGAGGCTGGCCACGTCCGAAATATACCTACACTGGTGAAATATATAAGGAGATGGACATATGTTGGTCACTTGATGAGAAGAAATGATCAGAGAATCCCAAAACAAGCTATCAAATGGAACACAACAGGCCACAGAAAAAGAGGCAGACCGCGTGAAACTGTAAAGAGGACATTGTTAAGAAAGGCCAAATTAACAGGCATAAAGTCCCTTGATGAGGTTGAAAGACTCGCCGAAGACAGGAAACATTGGCGAACTAATTTGCGAGCCCTATGTGATGTTTAACGGCACGGGAAGGATATAAGATATATATATATATATATATATATATATATATATATAAAATATACACAAATATACAAAAATAATGAAAATAATGAAAATTCCCATCAATCAAAATGGAAAAATACACATAGAAGGGACAGATATTGAAGAAGTCAATCAATTTGCATACCTTGGCAGCTACATAGACCAGGATGGTGACACTAGAAAGGAAGTTAGGATCAGAATTGCAAAAGCAGCATCAATCTTCAAGAATTTTGAGAACATATGGAATTCAAAAGTTATAAGCACAAAAACCAAGTTAAGACTATTCAATTCAAATGTAATATCCACCCATATTTATGCATGCGAAAGCTGGAAAACAACTAAAGAAATAGAAAAGAAATTAGACTCTTTTGAAAACAAATGCCTAAGGAAAATAGTCGGCATCAAGTGGAATGAATTCAAGAACAATGCAGAGATAAGACAGATGACTGAACAACAACCAGTCTCACGGGTGATCAGGAAAAGGAGATGGACATATGTTGGTCACTTGATGAGAAGAAATGATCAGAGAATCCCAAAACAAGCTATCAAGTGGAACACAACAGGCCGAAGAAAAAGGGGCAGACCGCGTGAAACTCTGAAGAGGACATTATTAAGAGAGGCCAAGTTAACAGGCATAAAATCCTTTGTTGAGGTTGAAAGACTCGCCGAAGACAGGAAAAATTGGCGAACTACTTTGCGAGCCCTATGTGACGTCTAAAGGCACAGGAAGGATATAAGATATAAGATAAGATATATATATATATCAAGCAATTAGAGTCTGATATCTAATACCACTCCCGTCAAAGAATACTACTGGTACCTTAACTAAACACATTTTACTTACAACTGCGGACACCATATCTGACATAATTCTTCGTCTTAGTTGGTTTTCTGGTTGTCTGTTCTTCCGTCTTCAGACCCCCTCCTCAGTCTCCTCTCTCCAGGACTACCGTACCTCCTCGTCCTTCTTCATTGCTCCTGTCTCTCTGCTCTCCTTTTCATCTTCAAGTCCAGCTTGATGGATTAACCAATAAGTATTTTGGCTCCATCCTTCAGATATCCACTGGTTCCCACAAGCGTCCTTATTGTCCGTCATTCAAACTGCCCCGTCACTTATCTCTCGTATGTCAGTCATCCAATAGGCCACGCATCTAAATATTTAATTGGTTAGCTGGCCGAGTTGGTCATTCCTTTATTAAAAAACCGTGCACAACGCGTGTCATGCGTGCCAGTCTCGTCTATACACTTGTTATTACCTAAGTCAATATCTTGCTCTTTCATGTCGGAGGTTTTATTGTGTCCTCGTTTTTCATTGTGTCTGCCGTTTCTATTCCTCTCCTCTATTTTGTTTACACATGTCATCGTCCAGTCACCGCTTTGTTATCACTGGACCATCCTACTTTCTGGCGTCCTTCCTTTGTATTGCCTACATCTCAGCGTCACTGAGTCACGTCTTTTTCTATACACTGTTTCCACTGTTTACTTTTGTCCGCGTCTTGTTCTAGTGTCATGGAAGTTCTATACCTTTCTCTTCCTTTCCTATCCACTTTTCTCTGTCGCTATTCGATGTTACTATTTTGTTTACAGTATATTTTCATAATCATATTAATTAATAAAAATAATAACAACTATAATCATTACTTACAAGGCTATGCTACAGATGGATGGTTTGATGGATGGATGGATGGATGGATGGATGGATGGATGGATGGATGGATGGATGGATGGATGGATGGATAGCCAGACAAAAAGACAGACAGATAAACAGTTCGATTGGATTTTCTAAAACATTATATCAAATTATGACAGAATTTCAAAAACTGCGTTTATTAACACTGACTTCTGTTCACGCTTTAAGGCATCAATGCAACATGTAAGTATTTGTCCTTCTGCTTGAGCACATTTTCAGAATCAGTAGAGAAGCTTTGCTTTTCATAACGGTGACTTAGAAATAATATAAAACTGCTATAACAGTATGTTAATTCTTGAAGTTATTTACTACTACTGGTGTTCTTCCTCGGTGACTTGCTAAGTATATTTTAGATGAAATGATTGTATTATTCCTATAACACAGCTGCACAAAATAGATAGATAGATAGATAGACAGACAGACAGACAGACAGACAGACAGACAGACAGACAGATAGATAGATAGATAGATAGATAGATAGATAGATAGATAGATAGATAGATAGATAGATAGATAGATAGATAGATAGATAGATAGATAGATAGATAGATAGATAGATAGATAGATAGATAGATAGATGGATTATATTCCTAAAGAAAAAAAATGGTATGAGAAGTTTAGAAGTAGTTTCACTAATGTCTTTATTGCTTTGTTTCTTTTCATATTTCAAAACATATCACAGTTGGTAAGTATGAATTCCTCTTTTTAAAGATATGGAATATCAATATTCATATGTCTACGGTTACAAACCTTGTAGAATAGCGACTTTGCTGTAGACATAATAAGATGTGATATTACATAAAACTTCAAGTAATATTTTAATACGAGATAAATCTTTGAATGGATGGACGCAGTGATGGATAGATGAATGAATGGATCAGTGGATGGATGGTTGAATGGATTAATGGATTAATCCATAGATTGTGGTCTGTACAAAATAGTAATTTGAACATCGTCTTTGCACAGGGTGTTCCAGAAGTAACTGTGCACTAACCGAGTAACGATATCGATATCGTAGTGATATCTTAATGTCTGTGGTATCTAGCCAAACCTATCTGCCGTGCTGATTAAAAATGTTACGTATTATAAGCTAATCAGACACGTACCTTACAACAAATATTGAAACTGATGTCCTTGTGCATCTATGCACGTTTAATTTTATTCTAAAACATGTTTTTCTTAGTTCTGCTAGTGAAATGTTTCTTATGTAGGAAGTTATTGCAGTTTTTAATTCATTCTGCGTACGTAGGCGATTTCGATAAACTTAAGATCTTGTATTTTGTGCATTAACATAGTCCGAGAGGTGAATCCAGGCCTCATCTGTAAAAAAAATGACATCAAGAATATCAACAGTTTTAGTTTGAATGTAAAGCACATAAAGTAACGTGGTCGTTTTTCATGGTCCGCTTGCAGCAAGTTCTGGATCCATGTTACTTTATATAGGAAGAGTTTCAAATTTTCTCTGACCGCTTTATGCGCTGTTGCAAGCCCGATACCTTTCTGGTGTGTCAACTTTCACAAAGTCTTTGATGGGCTTCGAAGCACAGTCAGAAATGCTCGATAACATCCCCTTGTTAAGTTTAGATGGTCTCCCACTAGGGTGTGCTTCCAACACAGAGCCTGTTTCACGAAATTTCTCAATAAGTTTATAAACTGCACTGCGATGAGCTACGGGTGTTCCTGGGAATTTTTCAACAAACTGCTCCAGCACTAAATCAGTGTATATACTGCCTTCTCGAAATATGTGCTCAGCAAGAAAAATATGCTATTCTAGTGAAAGAAACAGTGAATAAACTGGTTTAAACAATTCGCCCGTCGTGCGCTTCTACAACTTCATCGCTGCTAACAACTGAATAAAAAAAGACAGGCTGAATATAGTGAATGTTACACAACAGCAGGCTTCAACATACTAACGGAAGCAGGTAGATGTGGCTAGATACCGCAGATATTAAGTTATCACTACGATACCGGAGTCCACAATGGGTTAGTGCACAGTTATTTTCCAAACGCACAGAAATAGATGGTTTTCCAAATCAACTTTTCTGAATTACTGTTTTGTCTTTAAAAAATATCATTTTCTGTTTTGTAATGCAAAAGGAAAATTATGTTACTAATCAACCACATCTATACATATTTCTAAAGTTAATACATATATAAAGCATTTATTTAATAAAACCTATCGATGTAGCCAACGTCTATTTTACTTTTCACTGTCTGATTAATGCCCTGTTGTATTCTATATTTACACAGTTGTCGGAACAATACTACTGTTGTATTGCTTAAAATGCCAGCAACATAGTTTTACGAAACTGAGATAATTTCTCTTTAACAAATTTATGTGTTTAATTGTTGTTAATCTACTAGTTAAAACTTCTTGAAATGTTTAATGAGTGCATTATTCTTGTAAAACAGGGAGAACGAATGTTAGATTTATTCAGTTTTCCTTATTATTTAATAAAGCAAATGTAATAGTTGTATAGAGTTATTTCCTGAATTGAATAATAAAATACCAGTATGAGCTCAGAAATATCCAACATACTTTAGTGTTCTAATTCGTTTTGTAACATGCTTTAGTTGCAGATCAAGGAAATTAGAGCTTCCAGGACAATTAAAATGTTAGCAATGCACAAATAAAAACAAAAAGGGATACGGACAATGAGACAGACAAACAGACATACAGACAGAAAAAAAACAGAGAAAAACAGACAGAAAGACAGACAGATAGATAACGCAGGTAGGTATACAAGCAGGCAGGCAGACAGAGCGCACGATGATAGAAACAAAACACCTTTGTGAGAACATTAACCATAATTTCACCAGTGTCTTTACGAACGTCTTTTCTATTTATATTTGGAAACATCAATATAGATTGTAAGTATTTTTTAAAAATATACAACATATAATATGTAGCACTTATCTTTTAAAAATGTGACGAAATAATCAGTATTATTTCTTCTACACTTTTTTTTCAGAATGAGATGTTTTCTCGGTGTACAGAATCTTCTTTACTCTGTTCTATAAAACTTCAAATACCATTTATTTTTTTCCATATTCAAGCTATTATCTGTTACTCATTTCATTCCTTTGCATGTCCCTTGCGGAACTTTGCCTCCCAAACAGCACTCCTGTAGGCCTCTCGGTTGTGAGCAAGATGGCCTGCTGCTGCTGCATCCATTTGCAGATCATCAACGATGTCTTGCAGCCATCTTCGTCTTGGTCTTCCTCTTTTTCTTTTTCCCATTATGTATCCTTCCAATACGGTCTTCTCTAAATTATCATGACGTTTAATGTGGCCAAAATATTTAAGTTTTCTCTCTTTAATCCTCTTTACTAGCCAGCCTTCTTCAATATTAAGCTCTTGTAGTATAGATATATTTGTTCTTTTTTGTGTCCACGATATTTGGAGAACTCTTCTATAGCATTTACATTCAAAGGCATTTATGTGCTTCTCAGCTGTTTTGTTAAGTGTCCAGGTCTCACAGGCATATGTTGCGATGGGAAAGATGCATGCCCTTAAAAATCTTATTTTTGTGGTTCTGTCTGCTCCTCTCCACAGATTCTTTATTTGTTTTACTTTCTGAAGAGCAATAGATGTCCTCCTTTTAATTTCCCGCATTGTATCTCCATTATTAGTTAGTAGAGATTTCATTTAGAGCTCTTTTTTAGTCCATGAAATAGTTGTATTATTCTTATTACTCAGCAACACAAACTAGCTAAGTTATATATGTGTGTATATATATATATATATATATAAGGGTTTTTTCCAGTTTTGGGTACTGTGCGAGGTGACTGGGCAACGAACGATCAGAAATGTGGCCGATGTTGGCGCTTTGGTTGTAGTGCTTGGTTACTTCTTTGATGTCATTTCTGGTTGTCAGTTTCGTGTGTAAATAACGGATTATGTCATATCTCACCGAACTGTAACCTATTCATCTCTTCTTCATTTCTACTAATTTTAAGTTTGTTAAAATCGACAGGTGGGTTGTTTATTTAGTTTTATTATTTATTGTTTTTCTGTGCATTCCGTCATTTTTCATTGACTAGCTTCTCGTAGATGGCTCTTATATAACTTTTGATCATTTTCTTCTTCTGTAGTGAAAACTCTCCCGTCCTTGTCTTGTATTTAGCATGATAGTTCCATTTTATTTTGTTGATTCATGCGTCGGTAACGTTTCCAGATATTTTAAAATGATCTATCAGAAGTTAATTGGTTGAACAAAATCCATTCAAGTTTTTGTTCTCTTCTTTTGCTAGAAAATCTGAAGTGCTAGTCTGGTTGTCTCTTTTGTTTTTCTTTGATTTTCTTTTATTGTACCGGGACTTACTGTCTTAAAATTATCTGCTGTTTTGTTATATTTTAACCTTCAAAATATATGTAGAGTAAACAAGGAAAGAAATATTAGCAGAAAGAACCTGGTTGGAACTTGAAAGCGAGGCCTTATTACCTGAAACAATGATAGGATGCCGGCAGGGAAGGGAGACAACAAGAAATATGGCCAGTGCCATGTAGGAAATATATGAAGCATTACAAAGAAAGGAGGAAAACTTAATGTGGCGTTAGAGGAAGCATATAATAAAGCACAGAATACCACGTTGTTAATAATGCTGGAGATAAAAGTAGAGATGTGGATTATGATTTGAAGGCACTTTAGAGAAGAATCATAATGTTAAAATCCAGAGCATGGATCTCTCAACCGACTCAAATATTTCCAGGGCTACACCTGGGATCACCATAATTTGATCAATCTTTTTAAAAAAGTTTTTAAAAACGTTTTTAGAAAGATTGATTAAATTATGTTAATTCTATCTATCTATCTATCTATCTATCTATCTATCTATCTATCTATCTATCTATCTATCTATCTATCTATCTATCTATCTATCTATCTATCTATCTATCTATCTATCTATCTATCTATCTATCTATCTATCTACCTACCTACCTATCTATCTATCTATCTATCTATCTATCTATCTATCTATCTATCTATCTATCTATCTATCTACCTACCTATCTATCTATCTATCTATCTATCTATCTATCTATCTATCTATCTATCTATCTATCTATCTATCTATCTATCTACCTACCTATCTATCTATCTATCTATCTATCTATCTATCTATCTATCTATCTACCTATCTATCTATCTATCTATCTATCTATCTATCTATCTATCTATCTATCTATCTATCTATCTATCTATCTATCTGTCTGTCTGTCTGTCCGTCCGTCAGTCTGTATGTATGTCTGTCTATAGTTATGCTTCTCTTTCGTCTGTCTTTCTCTTTGTCTATAACTAGATAGATGGATAGATAGATAGATAGATAGATAGATAGATAGATAGATAGATAGATAGATAGATAGATAGATAGATAGATAGATAGATAGATAGATATTCCCTGGGAACAACTGTGTTAAGAGCACACTTATCTTAACATAGTGTTTGTGAGACAAAGAACATAGATCTGTTTGCTTAAAAACTCTGACCTACCTCTGTAGCCCAGAAACTTGTAGCAATCACCACTAATTGTAATTGTTATTTTTGTAAAATGTAATGTCAGGTTGGTGGATGGATGGGGACATGGAGATTTCTGGCGGGGATGAGGGAAGTCTGGTGTGAAACCAATGAATCTAGGACGTGACAAGCCTATGGGTCTTTACAACAATGACTATCAGAATGATGTAAACAAAACAGAGCCAGTAGACTATGGGTGGCGGGGAATGGATATCGTTGAAGCATTCATCAGATTCCTCATCTCAAAGTCAGAGTGTCTTTGTGGAACCGTCTCAAAACCATCTGACATGGAGAAGGGACTTACATACAGCCACCAGAGGCTGGAAAACAAAGTTTTGGCCAGGCCAGCCACACTGTCTTCATGGCAGTCCGAGCAAGATCACAGTCTGCTCTAGCAAGGAAAGGTGCTGAAGTCGGAGTTACCCAGCCAAAAGGCGCATCGCAAAAATCAGGGTAACACGCATTATCGCTAATGAAATGTCTCTATCTGCAGTTTTCAAACATGGTGCTCGCCCTGTGAAGACTAACCAGGCAGGTGCAGTGCCGGACCCCCTGCCTCGAAAGGGTCAACCCAATGCTACTGGAGGTCTTCTCAGTTTGTCTTGTGGAGTCAGGAGACATGAGAGTAGAGCTACTGGCCAAAAAATAGACCATGCCAAGACACCACAATAATTACCAACATTCTAAGGCCAAATTTCAGAGAGCAAAGCTGCAAGCCAGACGGGATAGGTGGAGAGAGAAAACAGAGTCCCTAAACTTTGAAAAGGATGGAAGGAAACTGTGGAAACTAATCAAACAGTTAAATGATGAGAGTACTGGAAGAAGTAGAAAGGTTACACTAATAGAGGATGGAAAAACTCTTACAGGTAAGCAGGTAGCAGATCACTTTGCTCGCATGTTTGCACAGGACTGCAACATTGATATCCATCCAGAGAAGGAACGTACAATGCGCACCGAGCCACACAAAGAGGAGGAACAAGTCAGAAAAGTGGAGGTCATGGATGCACCAATCACACGCAGTGAGTTAGACCTAGCAGTTAGTAAACTTAAACCAAGGAAATCACCAGGACCAGATGGAGTGTCCAATGAAATGATCAAGAACCTGGGAATGGCAGCAATTGGAAAGCTGTTGGATATTTTCAATATGTGCTGGAGCACGGGTAAGTTACCTCAAATCTGGAAGGAAGCAAGCATGGTACCACTGCTAAAACCAGGGAAAAACAGTGATACTGCCTCCAGCTACAGGCCAATCAGTCTCACTAGCTGCCTATGCAAAATGATGGAACGCATCATTGACTTGAGGCTAAAATGGTACCTAGAATGTGAAAACCTTCTCGTTCCACAACAAGCAGGATTTAGGCAGTACTACAGTACGGAAGATCAAGTGACCTATCTCTCTCAAGAGATTGAGGATGCATTCCAAGAGAAAAACCTTGTACTAGCAATGTGGATAGACCTGAAGAAAGCCTTTGATCAAGTATGGAAAAAATGTCTGCTGTGGAAACTAAGAAACTGCAATATGAATGGAAGACTGTACAACTGGATAAAGTCCTATTTACACAATAGAAGAGCTAGAGTAGTAATGGATGAACACAAAAGCCAGAAAGTACTTCTGCGACACGGTGTACCACAAGGAGTCCTTTCGCCTACACTATTCCTTGTATTCATTAATGACCTGGTCAAGGAACTTCCCTATGGAATCAAAGCTATGGAGATGATCTGGTCATGTGGTGTACAGATGAATATGCGACAGTTTCTACACAGATACTCCAAAGAGCAGCAGACATCTTGACATCATGGACAAACAAATGGTGTGTAAGTATCAACACAGAGAAATCAAGTACCACTCTGTTCACCCTCTCATCTAAACAGAAAGCAGGTAAGATCTTTGTAAATGAAATACCTTTAAGGATGGACAACCAACCCACTTACTTAGGAGTGACTCTTGACTCAAAACTGACGTGGAAGCAACACATCAACAGTGCAGAAGCAAAAGCCAGAAGAAAACTAGCCATATTAAGAAAATTGAGTGGAACCACATGGGGAGCTAGTGAAAGAATTCTCAAGAATGTATATCAGCAAAGTATTCTACCACATTTAGAATATGGCTCAAAATCTTGGTGCACAGCGTCAAACACTACGCTGCATAATCTAGACAAGGTTCAAAAT
Source organism: Achatina immaculata (assembly GCA_009760885.1). NCBI lineage: Eukaryota > Metazoa > Mollusca > Gastropoda > Stylommatophora > Achatinidae > Lissachatina > Lissachatina immaculata. The sequence continues at coordinate 29,293,970 of CM019709.1, read as the reverse complement.
CAGTCACTACGGATTATCACAGGTGCCATGAGGTCCACACCAATGGTAGAAATGCAGAAAATAGTTGGTGTTCAACCGCTAAAGGAACGTAGAGACACAAAGGTCATGACCATGGGAGAAAAATTCCTTAGCTCTGTAAGCCATCCCCTGAAGGAGAGATTCAATAACTTGGCATTAGGACGGCTTAAAAGAAGCAGCTTCATTCATCAGGCCAAGCGTATGCATAAGCTGATACCTGACCTTCCAACTGTAGTCGCTCCATTATCATCTGTACCAGAGCATACACCATGGAAAGAAGCACAAATGACTATTCAGACTGAAGTGAAAGGTGTGCAGAATGGTGAGATGCAGAGCAGTCTTGTAAGATCAACAGCCACACTTAGTGTTCTAGATGACAAATATCCATGTGACACCTGGATACGTGTGTATACAGATGGTTCTGCACATAATGCCATAAAGAATGGAGGGGCAGGAGCATATATTGAATATCCAAACACCACCATTGACAAGATTTCCATACCCACTGGAAAATACTGCAACAACTTTGATGCAGAAGTTAGGGCAATTATTGCTGCAGTTGAAAAACTATCAGACTCCAGAATTGATACATGTCCTGTAGTAATTCTCACAGATGCAAGATCAGTACTGGAAGCTCTTCAGTGCAACAAACTACCAGACCTTAAAGATGCCTTGACAAAAATTGGCTTACAACATGGAGTCATTTTGCAATGGATTCCCTCTCACTGTGGGATACCAGGCAATGAGAAAGCTGACCATCTGGCCAAAGAGGGCACTGAAATGGAGCAACCAAACATACCAATCACCTATAATCAGAAGAAAAGCATGATAAAAACCTACAGGAAGCCACAAACACCACCACATGATGACTATCACATGCTAAAGAGAAAGGAACAAGTCACCATCTTCCGTCACCGAAAAGGACACAGCCGACTCCGAAGTCATATGTATACAAAGTTTAAGGTTGGTACTACTAGTCTATGTACATGTGCCCAGGTGCCCCAAACTGTGGAACATATCCTCCAGAACTGCATCAACTACGAGACACTGAGAAATAATGACTGGCCCAGTGAAACCACTAAAGAAGATAAGCTCTACGGTTCTATACATGAGTTACAAAAACAGTGAAATTTATCCAAGAGACAGGACTGCAGATATAGACAGACAATGCGAACGAAGAAGAAGAAGATAGATAGATAGATAGATAGATAGATAGATAGATAGATAGATAGATAGATAGATAGATAGATAGATAGATAGATAGATAGATAGATAGATAGATAGATAGATAGATAGATAGATTGATAAATAGATAGATATAGATAGATAGATAGATAGATTTAGGTTTAGTTACCGCTTAGTAGTGGTTTAGTGGCGGCTTAGTGGCTTCTTATTGTTTGCTTAGTGGTGGCTTAGTGGCGTCTTATTGGCGGCTTAGTGAATTCTTAGTGGCAGCTCAGTGTGTTCTTAGTGAAGGTTTAGTCTCGGTTTAATGGTGGCGTAGTAGCTGCTTAGTTACGGCTTAGTAGTGGTTTAGTGGCGGCTTAGTGGCTTCTTATTGGTTGCTTAGTGGTGGCTTAGTGACTTCTTAGTGGTGACAATTAGTTCTTAGTAAATGCTTAATTCTCTTAGTGTGGACTTATTGACTTCTTAGTGGTGGCTTAGTAACTTCTTAGCACCAGCTTAGTGACTTCTTTGTTACGGCTCAGTGACTTGTTAGTGGCAGCTTAGTGACTTTCTTGTGACAACTTAGTGACTTCTTAGTGTCGTATAAGTAACTTCTTAGTAGTGACTTAATGACTTTTTTGTGGTGACTTTATGACTCCGTAATGGCGACTTAATGATTTCTTGTTGGCAGCTTAGTTACGTCTTATTAACTGCTTATTGAATTCTTAGTTGCAGCTTACTAAATTCTTAGTGACGTCTTACTGGCTGCTTCCTGACTTCTTAGTGACTTCTTAGTGGCGGCTATCTGGAGGCTTAGTGACTCCTTAGTGGTGGTTTAATGTCTTCTTTGATGCAGCTTAGTAGTTGTTTAGTGGCTTCTGTGATCCAGCTTAGTAGATCCTTAGTGGCGGGTTAATGACTTCCTAGTGGCATCTTGGTTGCATCATAATAGCTTCTTAATGGCATCTTAGTGGCAGCTTAATTTCGGCTTAGTGGCGTGTTAGTGACAGCTTTGTGATTTCTTTGTGGAGACATAGTGACTTTTTCGTGGCGTCTTAATGACAGTTTAGTGGCGGCTTAGTAAGTTCTTAGTGGCAGCTTACTGACTTCTTAATGGCGGCTTAGTGACTTTTCAGTGTTGGCTTAGTTTCTTGTAAGTAACGGCTTAGTGACAGCTGTGTGACTTCATAGTGTCGGCTTAGTGACATCTTAGTGGTGTTTCAGTGACTTCTTAGTGGCATCTTATTGACTTCTTAGTGGCGGATAAGTGTCTTTCAGTGGCGAATGTGTGGTGGTTTAGTGGCGGCTTAGCTGCTACTTAGTGGCGGCTTAGTGGTGGTTTAATGGCGGTTTAGTGACTTCTTTGTGTTGGCTTAGTGGTGGTGCAGTGACTTCTTAATGGCATCTTATTGATTTATTAGTCGCGGATAAGTGTCTTTCAGTGGCGACTTTGTGGTGGTTTAGTGGCAACTTAGCTGCTACTTAGTGGCGGCTTAGTGACGGCTTACTGGTGGTTTAGTGGCAGCATAGTAGCAGCCTAATGGCGTCTTATTAATTGCTTAGTGGCGTCTTAGTGGCTTATTAGTGGCGATTTAGTGAATTCTTAGTGGCGGCTTAGTGACTTCTTACCGGCAGCTCAGTGTTTATTAGTTGACTCTTAGAATTCTTATTGTCAACTTAGTGACTTCTTAACGGCGTCTCAGTGGTTGTTTAGTTTCTGTTTAGTGCCGATTTAGTGATAGCTTAACGGTGACTTAGTGACTTCTTTGTGGCAGCTTTGTGCCGGTTTAGTTACGTATTAGTGACTTCTTAGTGGCAGCTTAATGGCTTCTTAGTGGCGACTTAGTGAATTCTTAGGTGCGGCGTAATGGAGGCTTAGTGACTTCTTAGTGGTGCCTCAGTCAGTTCATAGAGGCATCTTAGTGTCTTCTTAATTGCGTATTTCCGGTGGCTTGCCGACTTTTAAGTGACGACTTACTGACATCTTAGTGGTGCCTTAGTGACTTCTTTTTGGCGATTTAGTGTCGGTGTAGTGGCGTGTTAGTGATTTCTTAGTGGCAGCTTAGTGGCTTTTTAATGGCGGCTTAGTGATTTCTTAGTGTCAGCTTAATGGATTCTTAATGGCGGCTTAGTGATTTCCTAGTGGCAGCTTAGTGGCTTCTTAATGGCGGCTTAGTGATTTCTTAGTGGCAGCTTAGTGGTTTCCTAATGGTGGCTTAGTGTTTTCTTAGTTGTTGCTTAGTGGCTTCTTAATGGCGGCTTAGTGACTTCTTAGTGGCAGTTTAGTGGCTTCTTAAAGACGGCTTAGTGACTTCTTAGTGGTGGCTTGGTGGCTTCTTAATGGTGGCTTAGTGATTTCTTAGTGGCAGCTTAGTGGCTTCTTAATGGCTGCTTAGTAACGTCTTATTGGTTGCTTAATGGCAGCAAAAAGCGGTATGAGAATTTTCGAAATAGCTTCACTAATATTTGTGATTTTTTGTTTTCTTTTCATCTTTGAAAACATATCACAGTGAGTAAGCATGTTTTATTTATTTTATGACATATGTTTAAATATGAATTCCTCTTTTTAGAGATGTCTACGCTTGCTAACCTTTTAGAATAGCGACTTTTTGTAGACATAACTAGATGTGATGTTACATAAAACTTCAACTAATATTTTAATACAAGATAAATCCTTGGATGTATGGACACAGTGATTGATGGATAATTTAAAGGATGGATGAATGAAAAGAAGAATGGATAAGTGGATGGATGTGTAGACGGATGGATGATTGAATGGCTTATTCGATTAATCCATAGATTGTGGTCTGTACAAAATAGTAATTTGAACATTGTCTTTGCACAGGGTGTTCCATAAGTAACTGTGCACTAACCCAGTACCGATATCGATATCGTAGTGACGTGGGAGCAACACATCAACAGTGCAGAAGCAAAAGCCAGAAGAAAACTAGCCATATTAAGAAAATTGAGTGGAACCACATGGGGAGCTAGTGAAAGAATTCTCAAGAATGTATATCAGCAAAGTATTCTACCACATTTAGAATATGGCTCAAAATCTTGGTGCACAGCGTCAAACACTACGCTGCATAATC